>RJWM01027468.1:0-26781 GCA_004363535.1 Dasyprocta punctata
CTGTCTGTCTGTCTGTCTGTCTGACTGTCTGTCTGTCTGTCTTCTATTTGTCTGTCTATCTACTACGTCTCTATCCATCTATTAGCTATGTGTCTATAAGCGTATCTGTCATCTGTCTATATCTCATGTGTTGCATCTATCTGTCTATCATCTATCCATTTTCTATATCTCTGCCTATCTGCTATCTATTGTGGCCTATTCCTGCCGATGGTCTGCACACACTTACCACCAATCAGCTACCATCCCCTACGAGACTGCTGTTTCTGCTCCTCTCCCCGGATACGGCCCTCCCCTTTTTCCCTATTGGCCCACACCCACTATACGGACCTAAGTCTGCCTAGATACTGTCAGCCTCTTCTCCCTCATTGGCTCTCACTCCCTATTGGCCTGCACCCTCTATATAGCCTGCTGTACTTCCATAATAAAGTTGGATCTGCGCCATCAGCCTGATCTCCGCGTCTCCTTTGTCGCGTTGGTGTGGTCCTGCCTGGGGTGAGGCCCATCCGGCCTCAATCTATCTTATCTATTATCTCTGTATTTATATATGTATTGGCTTGTGTAAGTATGTATGTGTGTATCTATCATCTCTATCATCTATCATCTGTGTATCTATTCATCTGTCTTCTTCCCTACCTGTTCTCCCATGCATTCATCTTCCTTCCTATCTATCCATCCATCTATCATCTATCTATATCTATCTATCTGGTCTATCTATCAATTATCTATGTATCATCTATTTATTATCTATCTATATATCATCTATTATCTATCACCTATCTATTTATTATCCATATACTTATCTATCATCTATCTATTAACTATCATCTATTTAATATCTATCTACCTATCTATCATCTATCTTCTATATATCTACCTATCTATATATCATGTCTCAGGAAGCATTATCTATGTATCATCTATTTATTATTTATCTATATATCTATCATCTATTATCTATCTACTTATCTATCATCTATATAGCTATCATCTATTTATTATCTATATACTTATCTATGTATCATCTATTATCTATCCAGCTGTCATCTATCTTCTATCTATTATCTACCTATCTAACATCTATCTATCTGCTATATATCTATCTGCCTAGCTATATATATATCATGTCTACACATCTATCTATCTATCCATTGTCTACCTATTATCTGTGTGTCTGTCTATCTACCTACCTATTATCTATCTATCTCTATCCTTTCCTGCACTGCGAGAGTGGTATTAGGCAGAGGCCCCTTGAAGCTCTGGAAGATGTTGGCCGGTTTCTGGAGACCCCAGGGTGGGGGTCACGGGGCCACTCAGGGAGACGGGTGGAGGAGTGACCCCCAAGTCCACCCCCCCTCAGCCTGGGATACAGGAGCTCCTCCCTGCAGAGGGGACCCGCGGAGGATCCGGAGAGGAGACCCTCCTGCTTCAGCCTCCTGAATCTAATGGAAGAGGGGACCCAGACACAGAGGAGAAGCCACGTGGAGATGGAAGTAGAGACTGGGGGCGGGGCCGCAGCCCAGAGCTGCCCAGAGCCCCGGGAAGGGGGAGGCAGAGGCAGGAGGGTCTCCCCAGGAGCTCATGGAGGGAACGCAGCCTGGGTTATGGTCCCAACGCCCTGGGCTGGGGTGGGAGAGGACGGCTCCTGCTGGTGGGAGCCCCCTGGTTTGGGATCATTGCTGTGGTGGCCCCAGGACCCCTGCACAGCTCTTGGTGCAGCGGCAGTGACAGTGACTCAGTGCCTGGCGTTTGCTCCCGAGCCCTTCATCTTTACCGCTCCGATTTCCTCGGTGAGGAGAAACATTTCCACCGGGGGGTCCTTGTCACTCTCCCTGTTTCTTTGTCTTTGTTTGTTGATCGCACTGTGATTCCCAGTTACCCCTGAGCTCTGTGTGGTCCAGGCAGCCAGGGTCGCCCTCGGACAGTGAGCTCAGCCCGTGGACCCTGACAGCCCAGAGCCTGGAGACCCTGGGCTCGGGTCTTTTGAATCCGCTTAGCGTCTACTGCAAAGAATTTTAAAGTGACTTTGGGGTCCATGGAGCTCGGTGGAAGCTAAGTCTCTGGGCTTCTCATCCTGTGACCCCGGAACAGCTTCAGACAGGGCTGATCAGTGTCTGGGGAGGAGAGCTGTGCACCAGGCCAGGGCCGGGTGGATGGATTAGATAGATCAGAGAGAGCTACCAGGTAGAGGGAGAGAGACAGAGAGAGAGAGAGAGAGAGACAGAGAGAGAGACAGAGACACAGAGATACAATGAATGAATGGGTAGATAGATAGAAAGATAGATAGATAGGAAGGATGGATAGGCAGACAGAAACATAGACAGATAGACAGAAAGATACAGAGGTAGAATGGATGAATAGATAGATAGATAAGAAGGAGGGATGGATAGATAGATAGATAGATAGACAGATACATAGATAGAGACATAGATACAGAGGTAGTATGGATGAATGGATGGATAGATAAATAGACAGGTAGGAAGGATGGATGGATAGATAGATGGATAGATAGGAAGGATGGATAGATAGACAGAAACATAGACAGATAGACAGAGACAGATACAGAGGTAGAATGGATGAACAGATAGATAGATAAGAAGGAGGGATGGATGGATAGATAGATAGATAGACAGATACATAGATAGAGACATAGATACAGAGGTAGTATGGATGAATGGATAGATAGATAGGTAGGAAGGATGGATAGATAGATAGATAGATAGGAAGGATGGATAGATGGATGGATGGATGGATCAGTGGATCAATGGATGAGTACATAGATTTATGATAGATGACAGATAGTAGATAGGTAGGCAGACATGAATCATGAAAATAGATTGAATGTAAGTGGTAGATGCATAGATAGATTCATGGATGGGTAATAGATTCATTGACAGATGCATAAATAGATGCGTGCATAGATAGACAGATGGATAGGATGGATAGATACGTGATAGGGTGTGTGGATGGATAGGATACATAGATAGATGATAGATAGATTTGATGGATGGATAGATAGGATAGATAGGATGGATGGATAGATAGGATAGATAGGTAGCTAGACAGGATAGATAGATAGATGGATGGATAGATAGATAGATAGATAGATAGATAGATAGGCAGGCGGCCAGACAGAGTTAGATACGAGGCTGAGTGTACCACAAGACAGATGATTAAGACACAGAAGAGAGTGATGGGCCATAAATATATAGAAAATGGATTGCTGGGTGTCTTGCTTACTTTGCTCTCACTGCTGAGACAAAAATACTCAAAGCCCAAAAAGGAAGGAAAGAAAGGTTTATTTAGCTCATAGTTTGTGGAGGTTTCAGCCCATCATCAGTTGGCTCCAAGGCAGGGAGGTGTGGCTGAGGGGCCGCCGTGCATGGCCCTGGGTTAAATCCTTGATGCTAAAAGACGATAGCAACAACAACACCGATATTGATAAAGATGATGATGATGATGATGACGATGATGATGATGATGGTGATGATGGTGGTGATGGTGATGGTGACGGTGATGATAATTGGGGGACGTTAGTAAGGGATCGTCCAAAGATAGATAGAGACATAGATACAGAGATAGAACGAATGAATGGATAGATAGATAGATCCTCGCAATCCTCCAAAGACCATCCATGGAGCCCTCACCCAAAGAACGCTGCTCTGAGATGAGGATGAAGTCTCCCAAATTTCCTTGGTTCTTGGTACTCTGGCCCATCAGCCATTTTTTTCAGACCCCAGAGAACTAATATTTTTATTTATCAATCAGCGGAACTCCTAAAACTAGGATTGTGCCTCACGGAATTTTGCTTTGTTTCCTTGAAAACTGCAAATTATCGTTGGTACCCCGGGAGGTTGCCTGAGGAAGCCCCTGTCCCCCGGGCTTCTTGACACACTGTTTGGGAACCACAACCTTGAAACACCATGATTTGTACCAGCCCACCTGTAGAGGGCTGTCTTTCTTTTTCCAGTTTTCCCTTTTTCTCTTTCTTTCTTTCTTTTTTCTTTCTTTCTTTCTTTCTTTTTTCTTTCTTTCTTTCTTTCTTTCTTTCTTTCTTTCTTTCTTTCTTTCTTTCTTTCCTCCTCTTTCTTTTCTTCTCTTTCTATCTTTCCTTCTCTTTGTCTTTCTTTCTTTCTTTCTTTCTTTCTTTCTTTCTTTCTTTCTTTCTTTCTTTTTCTTTCTTTCCTTCCCTTCCTTCCTTCTTTATTTCTTTCCTTCCTTCCTTTCTTCCTTCCTTTTTTTCAACTCATAGTTCCCCCAGAAAACCTGGATGAGGATCCTTGATGAATTTGGTTGTTTTATTTACCTCCTCTCTTAATCTGGGGGTGTCCTTGTGTGGAGTTGGAACTCATCCTGGTTTAGGGCTTAGAACTCCAGCTTCTTGGTGTCGGCATCATCTTAGGGGCGCCCCCGTAGTTCTCAGATTGTCCTCAGAGGCTGTCTGCTTGCTGGCCACCATGAGGCGAGCGTCTTTCCTCCTCCACACCCCTCGGCTGATATGCGGCTGCCTTGAATCCGGTTAGCCCATGGACTGAACCCTCAAAAACCATGATGTGAAGAAACCTTTGCAACTTGAAGCGGACCTGATTGGGTATTTTATCACAGCAATGGAAAACAGACCAAAGCATTTGATATCTGTTCTCTCTTTCTTTGTGCCTGTTACACTCTCCAACTGGCTGTCATGTTCATTATTTCCTATTAAGTCACTAAAACATAGCAGTAGAATGTCAGTGCAGCAAGTCCTGAGAGGGCCAACACACCCAGCGTCCAGCGTACCCCTTCCTCCACTGCACAGGCATGGCTAATCCATAGCAGAAATCTTCCCTCTGCAGGCTAGAGAAGCCTCCCAACTTTTCTCTACTCAGGGATGACACTGATGGTCTATGTCCATAGCCATGCTGGCCTGTGAGTGGAGACTGACTTGGGGTTTTTGGTTTGGATGCAAACACATTAGACACACAAAAATGTGAGGAGATCTTTGAGAAATCACGGAGGAACCTGGTTGCAGCCATGCGGTAAAATTTCGGGGAACAAATTTCAGAGTCTCCTCTGCTATCTCATCCCTGCAACCCGGGGTTTCTCCAAGCAGAAGAAAGCCCTGGGGATCTCCTATCCTCACAAAGTGGGGTTCGGGGGGCCGTAGACCTCAGACTTTTCCCTCTTTTATTTCTCCCTGGCTTTTGGGTCTATTTGTAGGGAATTTCTCTTTTGTCTTTCAACTTTCAATCATTTTAGTCGATGAAATAGACTGACAAGAGACAGCCAACAGGGGGAAAAATAAAAGCATACGTTTATTTAAATGCACTGGAGCCGTCCAGGAGGGTGGAAACCCAAAGCTTACGAAACGTCAACAGTCGGAGACTCTTCCTAGCAGAAAGGAGAGGAGTGTAGGTAAGCTAAGGAGAGACAATGATGAGGGGGAAAGAAGAATGGTCCATCAGAAGACTAGAAATAGCCTGTGTGGACAAGGGGTCAACTTCCCTTTTCTTCTAGGCTGGACTCCTGATGTGCGTTAATTGTCCCTGGTGGGTAACTGTTTACAGGGAGAGGTTTCCTTATAGGTGACTTCCTTTTGGAGAACCCAGCTTCAGTCAGAGAAGGCAAACGATGACAGAAAGACTTCCGTGGAGGTTCCATTCCCCAGACGCCTTTGGTTTGGAGTGTTCAGGCTTCCCAGAAGCTTGTGCTGCCCTAATATTCCTCAGGATGTTTCTTAGCATTTAGGATTCAGTTCTGCATCCCAGGAATCCTGCTCCTGGGTCCCGGGGACAGCAGCGCCATCTCCTTCTGCTGAATAGGAAAGAACTTGAGAAGCTGGATCTGTGGCCCATTATCGGGGATCTGGCCAAGACACAGAGATAAATTTAGCAGTGAGTGATGGGGGGCTGGGAGGTCAGTGCCTCAGGACGGGTAGAGACCAAAACGCTCCAAACCAGCCACTATTTACTGGGTGTCTGCAGTGATACGAGGGGCTAGCGGAAGATTCAAGGTCAGCAGAAGATTTAGAAGTCGATGACGCACAGGCAATGGATATTCCTGGAATGACTCAAGAGGGCAAAGATGATCCTATGCTAGGACGGATCTTGCCTTGGAGCATACTTTCTCATCTTAGTCGTCTTAGTTTAGTCTTACTGAGTGGCAGAGGGTGGCCCATCCCAAAAGCGTGAACAAAAAGTCTCAAAAAGATGACACGGAATTCGAAGCTTCCGTTTATCCCTTAGGGAAGCCTGCAAAATGAGCCATTGTGAATTCGTGGTCCCCAACAGCCCGTGTCTCCTGGTGGTCAGTTCCTGCTGTCTCTGGCTTTCCGCTTCCCACAGGCTGAGGAAGAGGGTGTGTGGACGTTGCTACAGCTTGGATCTGGAATGTCACCCAGAGGCTCATGAGTTAAAGTTTTGGTCCCAGGTTGAGTGCTACTGGGAGATGGTGGGATCTTTAAAAGGCGGGGCTTAGTGGGAGGAAGTTAGGTCATTGGGGGTGTGGCCTCGAAGGGGACACAGGAACCTTGGTGTCTTCCTCTTCCTTTCTCTTTCTCCTATTAGTTATGAGATGAGCAAGTTGGTTCCTCTACATGGACCTGGGTGTTTGTCACTTTTCCTCATCATGAGGGCAAAATACACAATGCCTACCATTTAAGGGAAAAGAGGTTAATTTAACTTATATTGTGGTCCATGGTCGGCTGCTCCAAGGTGGGAGCATCATAGCAGATGGCCATGGGGGAGGAAAGACACTCACATCATGGTGGCCGGGAAGCAGAGAGAGAAGGGAGGAGCTGGGGACAAGAACACAGGCTTAAAGAGGGGAAGTTGAATTTGGCTCATGGTTGCAGAGGGTGCAGTCCATGGACGGTTGCTCCAAGGCAGAAGCATCATGGTGGATGGGTGTGGGGGAGGAAAGACGCTCACATCATGGAAGTTTGGCAACAGAGAAAGAAGGGAGGAGCTGGGGACAAGAACACAGGCTTAAAGAGGGGAAGTTGAATTTGGCTCATGGTTGCAGAGGGTGCAGTCCATGGTCTGCTGCTCTGAGGCAGGAGCATCATGGTGGACGGGTGTGGGGGAGGAAAGACGCTCACATCATGGTGGCCGGGAAGCAGAGAGAGAAGGGAGGAACTGGGCAGGGTGAGAAGTCCTTCTGGACCACTCCCAAAGTGACCCACCTCTTCCTACCAGACCACATCTCCTAGAGCAATTTTAGCCGTAAACCCCCCAGTGGACAGATCCACCCAAGGTGTTCTAATCACCTTCCAGTCGTCCCCTAAAAGCCCTGCCTGTGATTGCATGAGGCTCTGGGGGGCAGGATGTCCAGAAATGAGCCCCCATATCCTACTATGTCCCTCTCACCACATGCCCAAGGTCATGGGGTCAACTGGCTTTGGAGACTGTGGTCTCCATCTGTACTGAGCTGGTACCCAGTCAGGAAAACATCAGAGTCCTCTCCCCTGACCAACTGACCGACATAGGCTGCTGTCTGTGGCCAGGCTTATCTGCATGTTTTCAATTATGAAAAAACCCATTAGGGAAAGTGATGGAAATTGAATAATTTAAAAACCTAGACAGAGTCGGAGGCTGACGTGGCTGGGAAGCATAACTTGCAGATAAGTCATGCAATTAATAGCTTTATTTTCATGCTCCAGTGGGGGAAGGGGACCCTGGTGTCACTCGGCCGACGGTGGCTTAGCTGAAGTGTTTTGCATATCAAATGGCACTGCGAGAAAATTTAATTTCAGAAAGTCCCGTGTGACTCTTGGATTATGAAGCCACACTGGGTGGATGACGGCCCAAAATTGTCAAAAACAGCTCGAAGATAAAGCTGAGAAGGAAGTTGAAAGCAGCGCAATAAAGAGCTATTTGCACACTTGTGGCCCTAGGGGCATTAGTCACAATAGCCGAGAGGCGGGAGTAGCCCACGGGTGTGTGGTTCAAAGAATGGGTCAACAGGATGTGGTCCCTTTGCGCAATGGAATATTACGTACCCTGGAAAACAGAAGGAAGTTCTGACATTTTCTTCAATGTGCACGAATCTCCAGGATATTAATGTAGGTGAGATAAGAGACTCGTATAAAAGTGCTGTGTGAGTCCCCTTTTATGAAGCCGAATTGCCAAGTTTATGAAAACAGAAAGTGGAATGGTGAATACCAGGGGAAGGGGAGAATGAGGTGCTGGCGTTGATTGGGTCAGATCTTCCTTTTGGGGAGAGGGCAGTCGCCAACGATGGATGGTACTGGCTGTGGCTTAGATGATGGTTATGGCTTCCAGGGTGGTTATGGTGGTGTTGATAATGGAAGAAGCTTGACTTGGACCCTTGCAAATGATTCGGATGATAAATTTTGTGCATTTTCTACCACGGTTTGAAAAACGCATGTAAAAATATCTGAAGATCTATAAAAAAAAAGAAAAAAAACCCAGCCGGGCGTGGTGGCGCACGCCTTTAATCCCAGCACTCGGGAGGCTGAGGTAGGCGGAGCGTTGTGAGTTCGAGGCCAGCTTGGGCTACAACGTGGCACAAGGCCGGCCTGAGCTACATAGTGCGACTCTGCCTCAAAAAACCAGGGCTGGGAGTTTGGCTCAGTGGCTTAAGCACCTGTCTGGTAGGTGCTAGGTTGTGAGTTCGATCCCCAGTGCCGCAAAAAAAAAAAAAATCGATAACAGAAAAAGCTTGACTTGGACCCTTGAAAATGATTTGATTGGTAAATTTTGTGCATTTTCTACCACAATTTGGAAAACTCAAGTAAAAATATCTGAAGATCTACCAAAAAAAAAAAAAAAGTCTATGGTCCCTGTTGCAGTCATTCGAGTTCACGGCTTTGGGGCTTACAGATAAATCTTGGGGCGTCCTGCTCATCTTGACTCCGCCAGCTCTAAGAGGTAAAAATGTGCTAACTTAACAGCCAAACCCTGAAAGAGAGATTTTTCCCGTGTGCTGTCAGCCCACCTCCAGGATATTTCGCAAACCCTCTTTTTTTTGGTTAGATTTTTTTTTTTCCTGCAACACGGGGGATTAGACCCAGAGCGTTTGCACTGAGGTCCCCACCAACTCTTTTTTATTTTGAGACGGGGTCTTGCTAAGTCTCTGAGCTGCCTGGGTTGGGCTTGAATTTGTGATCCTCCTGCCTCAGCCTCTCTCACAGTGCTGGAAGGCAGGTGTGCACCTCCTGGCCCAGCTCAGGGAGAGACACCCTTGAACTGAGGTTCGGGGGGACAAGGAGGGTTGCAGGACCCAGGAGGGTCACCGTGAGTGACCCCAGTGGTGACCACACTAGCCCTCCTGCCCCAAAATCACTGCCCTTTCTGGCCCACACATCTAATCCAATGCATGGCCCGAGGATTCCTTCTGTCTGTCTGTCCCTCCCTCCTTCCTCCTTTCCCTTCTCCTTTGGTTCCTTTCTCTTTGCTTCTGCGGGACAAACTCTCAGCCCCTGAGGTCGACTCCCAGATCTTTCTATTTCTGATTTTGAGACAGGGTCTTGCTCGGTTCCCCAGGCTGGGCTGGAAGGCAGACTCCTTCCGCCTCAGCCTCCCGAGTAGCTGGAGTCAGGGGTATGGCTCCCGATGTCCACAGCTCTTTGTAACGTACTGCGGATTTCAAAATAGCTAGAAAAGAGGATGTTGGATTCCTCCCCACGACGCCATGATGAATGTCTAAGTCGCATGAGCTAATTACCCAAGGCACGTACCATGGGACGCTTACATTGCACTCCAGAAATTCTGAATACTACATTCCAATTAAAAATAAAACAAAGGCAAGACCCTCGTTTTCATTCTTTTGTGGGTTTGTTTTTAAAATTAAAGGCAAAAAAAGAAAATAAATAAACTCTCTAGTTCAGGAATGGCAAGCTCTAGGTCTGCTCCCCGTCCATCTTTGGAAAGTTATCTGGTGAATCCATTCAACCGGAAATGAATTGATCGGAGCCCCAGGAGAGGAAGGAAGCTGGGTCTTTCTGTGGCATCTTGGGACCAGTGAATGCGATGAGGCATGAACTTGCAATAGCGGCAAACTTAGCTGCTGTGGTTCCTGTTTCCTAGTAGTTTATCGGTGGTGTAGCTGCTTTTAACTTGGGGTCATCAAAATCAGAATGTGATTTTGCACTCAGTGGGGTTGCAGTCCAGGGCTCAGTCAGATGCCAGTGGCTTCAAAATGATTTACTGCTTAGCAGGGTTGAGAAAGGAGGACTCCTCCTCAATTTGGAGCGGGGTAAAGAAATGAGCCTCCCCTCGACTGAGGAATGGACAAAAAAGATGTGGTATTTCTATATAATGGAATACTACTCAGCTATAAAGAATGATACACTAGACATTTTCACTCTTAAATGGATGCGCCTTAAAAATATACTTCTCAGTGAACCAAACAAGTCACACCTATGTAACCATCGCATTGTTGCACTTGTGTGACGAACTGAAAGAAAAGCTATGTATGTACGCAAAAAATTAGTTAAGATAGTTAAAGAAAAAAAATTTTGAGTGAAAAGTAGTTTTCTCAGGGTCATCTTCAGATTTCATTTTTAGTGCGAAATGTTCTGTTGAAAATAATTGTCATAACAACAACAACAAAAAGATCGACAGGCTTCTCTTGATTCACTGAGGGGAAAGTTTTGTGCTAATGACTTTCTGGACAGTGTTTGATGTCTATATCTTATACCCTAAACAACTGCTGTGAGTATAATAATATGCAATGTGCTGATTATTGTTACTCCCCTATTGGCTGGTTGTGAAATTCTGTTTTACTTTAATCGTTTACTTTTTTCTGTTTAAAATAAAAAAATTTTTAAAAAATTGATCTAAAAAAAATGACCCTATCCTTGTCACAGTGTCACAGGCAGCTGAGTTGGATAGAAATATTCCAGGCAGTCAGACAGGGCTGGGCCCTCCGAGGAGCCAGTGCAGAAGACCAGGTACCTCGTAACTGTGGGGGAGACAGACGCCTCCGCTGTGGGCCAGGCCTCAAGACAGAGGATAAAGCACAGGGCACCCACACACTCCCTAAGGATAAGCGTCAGGGATCGATATTCTAACTCGGTCTCCATCACCCTGAGGAAGCCAGGAGTCGCCAGCCCAGCCCCTACGGGAAGAGTCACTGCTCTGTAAGCATGCCCGCTTGCTACGTGACTCGCTTCCCCATTTCTCCTCGATTTAATCAATTTGACCTGAGCAATTAATCTTATCGATTGACCATAGTTCTGTCCCACGTCATGATCACCTGGCGAGTTCCCATTTTGCATTCTGTCTCACTATGTGGTTTTGCTCTATAAAAAAAGACAGAAAAGACAGAGTCTGTGGCAACCCGCTCGGGCCCCCTTCTGGCTCTCTCCCAGACAGAAGCTTGCTTTCTCTCAATAAATATATTCTGCTCTTAACCTCTGTGGTTCCTGAAATTCACGCTTTGATGTTAGAGAACTCGAACTCGCAGCAGGGATCCAGCAGGTCGGGAGTTTCATTCCCCTCCATCCCCCTTACCTATAAAAGGCTCAAGGTAAAGGCCTGGAAGGCGCTGGCGAGGACTTCTACGCCGAACCCCAGCTGGGCAGGGCACCTCAGGTCCCGAAGCTCCTGACAGCGAAGGAAGCAGCCAGCAGCCTGAAGAGACGAATTGCGGAGTGGGGGACGGAATTTCTCAGACAGAGGACTGATGCTCAGAATACATAAAGAACTCCCCCAAATCAGCGGCACCCCCCTCCCCCAATGAAAGACACACCAGAAAGGCGGGCTTCGGTTTTCATTTCTGTTAGTGCTAAAAGCAAAGCGGCAAATCAGCTAGGGACAGTTGGAAATATTCAGCTGATGAGTGCCGACCCCATTCACCCCACTGTGGCTGGGGCATGTCTATTATCGTTATTATTATTGTTATTATTATTATTGTTTTTATTGGTATCCAGCCATACGACCCACCTGGGTCTCGCTCTGCAGTTCAGGCTGGCCTTGAGTTCACTTTGTAGCCCAGGCTGGTCTCGAACTCCCAAGATCCTCCCGCCTCAGCCTCCCGAGTGCTGGGATTAAAGGCGTGCGCCACCACGCCCGGCTATCAGGATTGTTTTTGTCAGTATGCAGGTACGCAGAGAGAGCTGAGGGCCTATCTACGAGACTGACGCGGGACATCAGGACCAGGGAAACACAGGACATCAGGGCCTAAAGCCGGTGGGTCTGCGCAGAGCCCGGCCCCAGCACTGGCGTCGGCCTCCTGGCCGAGCCCTGAGGACCAATCAGAGAAGGTGCTGTTTTATCCAATCCCTCATGCAAATCTGGTTCTCTTCCCAGGGCCAATCAGAAGATGCGATGTTGGGCCCTTCATTTGCATGTGGACACAACCAATCCAAAGACGCTGCTCCTGGTTCTCATTTACATCTGGTGGGAGCCCAGCAAGCCTTTCTATTGGATGGTTTAAATCCCACGCCAGCACGAGGGAGTTTCCGCTAGGGCAAATATCCTGGGGCCAGATTTGTATGACCAGGTGTGCTGAATGCAAATGAGGCCTTTGCCATTACCCTTGGGGCCACGGTGAGCCTTCACTTGGAGATTTTTCCTCTTCTCCACCTCCAAGAAGCATGCATCTGTGCTGCCTTTTCTCTGGGACACCAAGTTCCTGGTAAGAAACTGCACAGGACCCACCACTGGGCAACTACCTTACGGACACCCTCCTGCCTCAGCCTCCTAAGAATAGCAATGACAGGCAGGTGGCATTGCACCTGGTCAGATGGTACAGGGAGAGCTGTGTTGGATCTGCAGGGCCGTCTACGAGGTCCTGTCCTGCACCGGGACTCTGAGCCCTGACCTTGAGGGCCACAGACCGGCACGGGCCCATGGATCTTGGGACTATTGCTCAGTCCACGACACAGTGCAATGCACCGGGCTGGGGAGCGGGGACAGTGGGGGTGGAGCTGCATGAGGCCGGACAACGAGGGAGACTGTGGCCCCTGCCGCCCAGTGAGGGGAACGAGATGCAAGGGTCCGGGAGCTGAGGGGAGCGTAGGCAGAGGCGGCCGCCACGGCTGCAGGTGAAGGTGGGGGGATTGTGGGCTTGGTCCACCCGAGGGAGCCGCGCCTGAGGTTGGGCTTCAGGAACAGATACGGGTGAGGGGCTATGGACTGCAGGAGGGTGTCCCCCGAATTCCTGGGTCCAATGCTCACCCCCAAAGGTGTGGGGTCAAGATTCAGGGCTCCTAAAGGTGCTGAGGTCCCGAGGGTGGAACCTCATGGATGGGATCTAAGTCCTCATCACAGAGACCCAGAGAGCTCCCGCCCCTTCCACCACGGGAGGACACAGCGAGAAGGCGCCGTCTGGGACCCAGGAAGCAGCCTCACCAGACACGGGCTCTGCCACGCCTGGGCCTTGGGCTTCAGCCTCCAGGACTGGGCCACCGAGGGCTGCTGGGTGTCAGCACCCACCCAGGCTGTGGGATTGCATATGGCGGCCCTGATGGACTAAGATAGGGAGAGACCAGCGCAGGGGACCTCAGCCTCCAGGACTGGGCCACCGAGGGCTGCTGTGTGTCAGCACCCACCCAGGCTGTGGGATTGCATATGGTGGCCCCGATGGACTAAGATAGGGAGAGACCAGCACAGGGAACCTCAGCCTCCAGGACTGGGCCACTGAGGGCTGCTGGGTGTCAGCACCCACCCGGGCTGTGGGATTGCATATGGCGGCCCCGATGGACTAAGATAGGGAGAGACCAGCACAGGGGACCTCAGCCTCCAGGACTGGGCCACCGAGGGCTGCTGTGTGTCAGCGCCCAGCCGGGCTGTGGGATTGCATATGGCGGCCAGTGAACTAAAACATAAATGTGAAAATTTAATCCTATAACTATCCTGTGTGTTTAAATGTGATACTGAAACAGACCAACTTAGACTCTGTGAATGTTTGTACAGTTTTTGGCAAGCAAGTGGAATGGAGATTAGTTTGCCAATGCCTTTACCAGAATTGATCTTTTTGAGAATGGAAATATGTGTAAATAGGAATTATCGAATGCACATGCGCTATCCAGCTATGCCCTGCTGCCTGAATGCTTTGATGCTTGTGAAAGTTGGTACCTGACGCATTTTGATGTGCCCAATTTTGTCCTGATCCTTATGGTTACATCTGGAATTCAAGAGGCAAATTGGAACGTGTCCTGGAGGATTACTTTGTGACATATGACACGTTCCATCCAAACAAAGCTGTCTGGTGTGTGTCGTTATTTAAGCAAACACTGTGAGTACACGGCTGTGACACAGAGGAACCGGCGGTGGTCCCGACACACACGTCATGTTTGTCACATTTACTTCCTGTCTCCCCCTCCGTCTGTCCCCCAACCCCTTCAGATCTGTAAAGGTTCTAATTCTCTATTTCCTGTCATCTGTCTATCCTGTTCTTCTTTGAATTTTGTATACTTTGGGTTTCTTATGTAAGAGAAACCATGGCACAGTGAAGCTAGTGTCTGATTTATTTCATTTAACATTGTGGTCTTAAGACCGTAAAATATCTGGTTTTAGTTTTCACAGGAATCTCTGTATACATCATATTTGTTAGTCTTCCTGAATCTCAGAACCATTTAGCATGCAAAACCAAGCTGACATCAGTGTATAAGTATAAAACACAATCTATACGATTTTTAGATATATGACCTCTAATGTATATATTCATTGATATGTAATATGGAAATAATTTCTATAATGCATAAACATTTTATAATGCAATGTAATTATATATAATATATGGCATATATTACTATTCTAATAATTGTACTATGGTTCATCTGTAAATAGTTACAATACCCTGGATATCTTAAAAGCACAAAAATTTACTCCTTAATAGATTTGGAGGTCAGAATTCCAAAATTAAGACACGGTCAAGCTTGAATTCCGTCTGAAAGCTCCACAGAGACCCTCCCGCCTCTGCCTCCTCTGGGGGATCCAGGTGGCCCCATGGCTCTGGTCTCTGCCTCCATCTTCCTGCCGCTTCTGCTCTGTGTCTGTGACCCCTTTTCTGTCTCTCAGGAGGACGCTGCCATTGGATTCAGGAGGCTGAGGCAGGAGGGTCTCCTCTCCAGATCCTGCACTAATCCCCTCTGCTGGGGCCCTGTTTCTTCCTAGGATGCCATTCGCGGGTTCCGAGCAGAGCTCCCATTTCAGGCCACGGCGTCCTCACCGCATCCATTCACCAATCCCGTCGGCACGCTTCCGGGAACTCAGGCGACCCCTATGCAGTCACTTCCACTGTGAGAACAAATCAGAATGGATACCCTGGGGGGTGCGGGGGTGATGAGCAGAGGAGAATTAGCAGCAGCTGAGCCGGCAGCTGGGAGCGGGAGGTGGCACAGGCCACTAAGAGGCCCCCCACCCCGTCCCCCTAACGATCTCATTATTGAGGGGGCCTCTGATGAGCTTCCCGCCCCCTGGGGCCTTGTCTCTGGTTCCTTCTCCATCTGGGACGCTGGGTTCTCGGTGTCCCTTGGGGCCACCTCTGTTTTCTTATTTTAACAGAGCAGTAGCCTGCTGGTATTTAGCACTGTAAAAAATATCACCCTTTTCCAAGTAAAAAATATCACCCTTTTCCAAGCATTGGTCTCCGTGAAATGGGATGCCATAGTCTGGATCATAAAGGGTCCCCAGTGGCTTGGGGTGTCGAAGACTTTGTCTCCAGTCTGTAGTGCTGTTGGGAGGTAGTGGGACCTTTAAGAGGCGGGGCCTGATGAGAGGAAGTCAGGTCATTGGAGGGGGGCGTGGCCTTGAAAGGTCTATTTAGACCCCTGGGTGCTGCTTCTTCCTTTCTTTCCAGGCGAGGTGAGCACCACTGCAGAATTCTAGAATGAGAAAATCCGTACACATTGAAACCCAGAGAGTTGGAGTACAATTTCCTGCTGACAGGAGATTGTGGAGAAAGATAATGGGCAGATTTCGAGGGAATGATGAGCGATCTGAGATTTTTCTTTTCAGTGGGAGGGTGTTTTAAAATCAACTATGGCCAGGTTCTCTTAATAATTCTGTACACGAGCAAGGCTTTTTTTTTTCTTTAATTGGTTGCATTCCAAATTTCACATTTTTTGGAATGTGTCATCAATGTTCATCTAGAGGATACTAAAAAGCACTGAATTGGTACTTTTTAAAAATGAAGGGTGGGGCTGGGGATTTAACTCAGTGGCTCAAGCACTTGCCTGGTAAGCGCGAGGTCATGAATTTGATCCCCGGTCCCCCCCCCCAAAAAAAAAGGAAAAGAAAAGAAGACTAAATTCAACAAAACTTAAACAGTGGTTGAATTGTAGCACACAGGAATCTTATCCCAACAGAACTGCCATTATAAAATACGTGGTGCTAACAAGCCGTGTTGTTTAAATTCATATTAATGGTATTATTATGATCTCGAAGAGTATGTAAAATATTGCTAGAAAATATGCAGTCATTATGTTCTCATGATGCTTGCTTGGAGCTTTTGTTTGTTTTCCTGTGAACAGTTAGAGAAGTCAGTTTTGCAAAAGTGATTGTAAGTCATATTTTATGTGACATTTTGCTTGAAAATTTGCTGTGTACCGAATTTGTCCTCTGTTGCCATTAGATTTTACAATAATGGTCCACTCTGCTAATTGCTAAGGTTCAAGTAAACTTTAATTGCTTCCAAAAGAAAAAAAGACACAATAGTGAATTTTTTTTTTTTTTTTTTGGTACCGGGTATCAAACTCACAACCTCACCCCTGCCAGGCAGGTGCTTACGCCACTGAGCTAAATCCCCAGCCCTATTTTTTGAGACAGGGTCTCACTATGCAGTTCAGGCTGGCCTTGAACTCACTTTGTAGCCCAGGTTGGTCTGGAACTCAGAGCGATCCTCCTGCCTCAGCCTCCCAAGTGCTGGGATTAAAGGCGTGGGCCATTATGCCCCGCTGGTACTGAAAATTTGGTTTTCAGTTCACCTGAAAATGCATGTAAAGCTCTTGGTGGAGCAGCCATTGTCTTCCTTTTTTTGAATCTAAACAGAGACTGCGTGGTGTCGTCATCTTTAAAAGAGAATGGTGTTCTGAAGATTCTCGTGGCAACACAGGACGGAAAGACCGATTTATTCACCCATGAATGCGTGGAGCAGAGAGGATTCCAAGGCGTGGCTTCCACCTCTGGAGGTGGAGACGTCGTTGTCCTCGCAAAGGTGACAGCTGGCCAGGAGCCTGCCCCCCCTCCATCAATGACCCCACTTCAAAATACAGGCGGGGAAGCTCCACTTCATTTTTGGAATTTAATGACATGTTCCAAAAAATGGGAAACTTTTTGAATGCCACCCATGAAAAAAAGCTTTGCACTGTGTGCAGAATGACGAAGGATACTGAATATAAAGTTAGTTTCAGGCATCGGGCGTGAGACGCACGGGAAACATCAATGAACATGGTGTTTAGATAAGAGCCTCCTTGCTGAGATCTATCATGACCAGACGCAAGCATTAAAAAAATACCAGCAGGTGTTAAAACAGTCCTGCTGGCTAGCATTTCAGACAGTGCATGCTGTGTAGCATTGCAGAGACATCTCATTTTGCATATGTAAACACTCTAATGCATCTGCAAATACTCTAATGCGCAAGTATATAAGCAAAGTCTAACGCAGCTCTGGTCCCCTGGATCTCTTCGGTGGGCTTTGGAAGACCCCAGAGGGGCTCCGGCAGGAAGCACGTCAATCCATGCATGTCCTGGGCTGTGACCAGGAAGGAGATGTGTGTGGGTTTCTATCTGTGCAAATCCTCGTGGGGCTTCTGTGCGGGAAGAAATGTCCCACCACCGGCTGACCACGGGGAGGTGAGAAGGTCTCCTTCCGTTCACGGCCTGAGGTTGGCTTTGCAGGGGAGACAAGCTGGTCCTGCAGCACATACTGATCTCTGGGGAATGGGCCGAAGGTGCCCGGAGGTAGCAGGGCACCCCAGGGTTCCATTTGCTCCCTAAAAATAGCTATGCTGATTGTCACGGAGCAGGTGAGAAGCTGAAATGCTGAATTAAGGAGTCTGAGTGCGGGGAGGGGTGCGGGGACTGAGTCTTAACTGAGCAGAAAGGTGGCCCCTTCCTCCCTCCCTCCCTCCCTCCCTTACTCCTCTCTCTCTCCATGTCACTTCTCTCTTTTGTGGTACTTAGAATCAAATCCAGACTCTTCTCCACACCGACCAATTGTCTTGCCACCTAGTAACCCCCTCAGCCCGATGATGTATTTTAAAACGGTGAATGATTTGCACAGTGGAATTCCAACTTAGCCGCAGGAACTCCTGATTTTACTTATGCATGTGCCTTTTAGCCTTACTTTTTATCATCCTTCTCCATAAAATCTGTGGAGGCAGGGAAAATGTTACTTTGGGAATTCCAGGGATGGCAGTTGTGATATTCCTAGGCAAGCACCGGGAAAAGGTGTGGATATCTATAAAGATTAAATTTTGGATGATGTCTTACTTGCTTTGCTGCACAGGGAAAAAATCCCAACATTGAAGCTAAAGGAAGAAGGATTTGGTTTGGCATGTGGCTTCAGAGGGCACAGTCCATGGTCAGCTGTTCCAAGGCAGGAGCATCATGGTGGATGGGTGTGGAGGGGGAAAGATGCTCACATCGTGGTGGCCAGGAAGCAGAGAGAAGGGAGGAGCTGGGGACAAGAACACAGGCTTAAAGAGGGGAAGTTCAATTTGGCTCACGGTTGCAGAGGGTGCAGTCCATGGTCAGCTGCTCCAAGGCAGGAGCATCACGGTGGACGGGTGTGGGGGAGGAAAGATGCTCATATCATGGTGGCCAGGAAGCAGAGAGAGAAGGGAGGAGCTGGGGACAAGAACTCACACTTAAAGAGGAGGGAAGTTCTATTTGGCTCATGGTTGCTGAGGGTGCATCCATGGTTGGCTGCTCCCCAGCAGGAGCATCATGGCAGACAGGCGTGGAGGAGGAAAGATGCTCACATCACGGTGTCTGGGAAGCAGAGAGAGAAGGGAGGAGCTGGGGACAAGAACTCACCCCTCCAGGTCACACCCCAGCGACCACCTCCAACCAGGCCCCACCTCCTGCAGCACAGTCAGCCAGGAAGTCATCTGTGAATGGATCCACTGGTGAACAGTACAGCATTCCTAAATTATCAGTTTCCCATTGCTAAGGCAAAATACTGAACACCCACAATTTAAAGAGGGAGAGGTTCACATGGCTCCTGTTTCCAGAGGATTCGATCTGCTCATGGTCAGCTGCTCCAAGGCTGAACGGCACGGTGGAGGGCCATGGTGGCTCAGCCTACAGCAGCCAGAAGCAGAACGAAAAGAGAGGGTCTGGGGGGGAGTTGGACCCCTGCAGGCCTCACCCCAGCGTCCTACGTCTCCCTTTGCAGGAATGCGTGTATGAATATGCGAGTGAGATTTTATCTGGAAGCGGTCTTTTGCAGGTATAACCCCTGGTCAGGCCATGAGGCTGATGGATTGGAATCAGGGATACTTTAGCCAGCTGGGGTTGGGTATCTTGGTGGGAGAGAGAATCCTCGGAGTGGGGGCACCTTGAGTTTCGGGTCTGGCCCGCGGGCGTGGCCTTGGTGATGAAGTCTGTCGCCCATCCTTGAGCAGCTGCCGCTGGGTTTGCCTTCTGTGTCCCCGAAGTGAACCTAAAAACACACCTGGAAGGTTGCAGGAATCGCTCTCCTCGAAGGTTTAAAGGAGAGAGAACGTGTCTGTCAGCCTTGCTCTGGTGCGGATAGAGCCACGTGAGCTGTGTTTCACCTTTGAAAGTGAGTTGAAAGGTGCTGTTTTCTCCTCAAATAGTATACACAGAAGTTGGGGAAAAAAATCCATGGAAAGCTCTCCTTTTGCATCATCTCCTTGCAGTTTTAAACTCAGGTCTGTGATGTCTTCACCTATGGAAAATTATTATTATTATTTTTACTTTCCCCGAGGGCCTGCGGCACGTAGATAAGCCACACAGAGAAATATATTCCAGGAAAAAAAAGCGTCTGTGGAGACGAGAGGAAAGAGATCACAGCACACATCGCGAGCTCTGTGTGGATTTCTGTTCTTCTTTTGATGTTAAGGCCCCTGGATGAAGGACCTTGTTAATTTAATGGCAGTTTTGGGGACAGGTTTGTGAAGAACGCGTTTGTAAGAGCCAAAACTCATTGGCGTGTAAATGAGTTCTGGGGTGTAGACTGCATTTAAAAACCTGAGCAAAGGGAAGGACAGGGTAACACCTGAACCAGGGTCACATAAAGAAGGGGCCGGAATAAAACAGTGGCTGCTCGGCAGCTCTGAATTCTGGAAATCAGACTCTGTGTGAGCGAGGAAGGATTATTTGTGTTCTCTGCTCTTTCATTTTTCTCGATTTGTCTGCTTAAGGGTTTGTTAACATCACTGATTCTTTTTTATTATTATTATTTTTCTATTTGACACAGGATCTCACTATGCAGTTCAGGGTGGCCTAGAACTCACTTTGTAGCCCAGGCTGGCCTCGAACTCACAGTGATTCTCCTGCTTCAGCCTCCCGAGTGCTGGGATGACAGGCGTGGGCCACCACACCCAGTCTATTGCTGATGCTTTTAGCAAATCAAATGTCACCCCCCAAATGCTGGCTTCGCTGATATTCTTTCTTCTTGGCCTGTTTTCTAAGGCACTGATTTGTGCTTTGATAGTTATTATGACTTACCTGCTTTGGATTTAAATTCTCTCTGGTTTCCTTTTAGCTTCTGAGGTTGGCTCTTAAGTCATGGATAGTGGATCTTTGGTTTGCTTTGGGGAGCAGCGATCTCTCCAGATTCTCCAGGAAAGACTCCCTTCCCCTCATCCCTCATATTTTGATAGCAGTGTCCAGTGTGAAATGTATTCTAATACACCCTGTGGATTATTCTCAGCTCAGCGATTACTGGGAAATACACTACCGGGGTTTGGTAGATCTGACAAGTTTTCCTAACGTCCTCATTCTTATGCGTTCTGAGTTGGCTGTGTGTTGGTAAGGGGATGTCCTGGCTAGGACCCATTCCTCTTTCTTTTTTACAAAATTTTTGCTGGTGCATGCATAATGTTTGCAGTACACAACGTTTGCATTCTTTGTGTGGAGCTGATGTATGTACGCGACACACCTTACTCCCCTTTCTCGTCCCCTCTCTCGATCCCCTCCTCCCCTGAGAAAGATCTGCCGCCCCCCTTTCTATGATGGATCGTTTGGGGGATTCTTGATTCACACGTTGGGTTTCTCATGCAACAGAAAGCATGGGATATCGAAGGTTGTGGGTCTGATTGATTTCACTTAGCGCTGTGGTCTCCGAGTGCAATGATTTTCCTACAAATGGCTCAGGTTTGCTGAGGCTGGGTGGCTGGGCTCTCTGAAACAAATCGGGTCCAGGTGGGCACCGGTTACCTCTTCCAGGTCTCCGTGATTGTTTTGTGTGGCTGTTTTATCAGTGAGTGGCAGGTGGCTGTTAAAATCTCCAACTCTGTGGCTCCTTTTCATTCTCTTTTGGTCCCAGGTGTTCATTCATCAGGGTTTACTTTTTCTATTTCTAAACCTCGAACTCACAACCTCGTGCCTTCCAGGCAGGCGCTTAGGCCACTGAGCTAAACCCCCAGCCCTATTTTCTGAGACAGGGTCTCACTATGCAGTTCAGGCTGGCCTTGAACTCACTTTGTAGCCCAGGCCGGTCTCGAACTCACAACAATCCTCCTGCCTCAGCCTCCTGAGTACTGGAATTAAAGGCAAGTGCCACCACACCCAGCACCTGCTGACTTTGGAGTGGTACTCAATTAGCATCTGATTGCAAGATGCTGAAAAAAAGTGTTTTTGAGCAGAGAAAGGAGAGAGTCCCGTGGTTCGTGGTTCGGATTTTCCCTCTGTCCATCTGGACATCAACATTAGGGAAGGCATCCTGGGGTCCCCAGGAGTCCCCAGATCACAACCACAGGAAAAGAAGATATAAACCCGGCCCCAAAGCATGGATTTCTGTTTAGCCTGGGGTGGATCGTGTCACTTTGAGTCCATTGACAGGCTACGTGGAAATCCATGTGTGAAAAATATAAGCGTGAAAAATAAATCAATAATACTAATCTACTGTGGGAGGGTGTTGAGATGTTGGTTCATTTTCTATGTGCCATCACCTCTGTGGTAACTGACTGATACAGAAAACCAGCATCTTTTAGCAGTAGGAAAAATGGTTCCGGATCTAATCAACTCTCTTTTTCTAAGAAAAATGTCCCAGTGAATTTTCTAGATAGTTTGATATTTTCTTTTCTTTTTCTTTTTTTTTTTTTTTTGCAGCACCGGGGATCAAACTCACAACCTCGCCCCTGCCAGACAGGCACTTTAGTGACTTGAGCCAAACTCCTGACCCTGGTTTTTTGAGGCAGGGTCGCACTATGTAGCTCAGGCCGGCCTTGCGCTCGCGTTGTAGCCCAAGCCGGCCTTGAACTCACAACGCTCCGCCTACCTCAGCCTCCCGAGTGCTGGGATTAAAGGCGTGCACCACCACGCCCAGCTTAGTTTGATATTTTCAAAGAGGTTGAAGAGCCAGGGAATGAATTTCTCTCCTTTTTTTTTTTTTTTGTTTTTGCTTTTTTGCTTTGTGAATATGCATATGGTGATATGCATCTTGGTTGGAAACTTTAGATCTATTCTTTGTTTTGTGTTTGTATGTGTACCCACCTCTAAAAAGATAATCAAAATAAGTTTCGCAGACAACCTATCAACATGGGAATTCATTTGTTACATACACTGACTCTGTGTCACAAATGATAACCGAAAATCTGTCTTGCGGCTTGAGATTGTCACCACAATTCCGCCTTCCAAACGTCTGCTGGAGAAATTGCGCTTTTGTCTACCGGGGTGGGGGTGGGGGACTGAATTTATGATAACACCCATTTTCAGGTGGCGAATTTGAGGCATTTATTTCTCCTTAACCAGCGGTCATTTTCTGACTCTAGTTCTTTTCCCAAATGATATTTTTCTACAAAAGCAAACCTCCGCTCCTTAAAACTGACAAGTAGCTTGATTTAGCCGCCGATGGAATCAAAGCCACACACACACACACACGCTGTCTGCTTTTCTTTTCTTTTCTTTTTTTTTTATTTTTTACTTTCCAGGGACTCGAATTTTTACAAAAAGAAGAAAAAGAAATGAGGAGTTTCAAAACCACATTCCGTGGCATGCGTTGGTAATCAATCTCACCAGCCATACTTGTGCAAATCGGATTTAAACCCGAATACCTGACAAGAATCCAGCGCGGTCTGCATTTGGAAATTTGAAAACGCTGGTTCCTCACGTGCCGAATTTGCTGGCGTCTGGGTTTTGATTTTGCAGCGGCCGAGGGAGGGGGACGCCCACCGGAGCCTTCGCGGTCTTGCGGGGAGTGGACGGGGCGCAGTAAGGGGCTCAAGGCAGACGCCCCACGGCGTGGGTGTAACTGCTGGGCCCTGGAATCGAATCCTCCTTCGTCGTCCTAACCCATCTCCGGTCAGTCCATCCTTTCCTTCCTCGTCTGAGCCCAGTGCTTGGGGCGTCTGCTTGTCCCGACGACCCCCTGGAAGCCGGTGGCTCAGGGAGGCTGTGCAGGCCAGCGCTGCCCAGGGTCCAGGCACAGGAAGCCTCGCCGGGGCACGGGTCTGGGGGAGACGGAGGCCAGAGCGGGCGGCGGGCTGCATGCTGACGCCTGGACACCTGGATTCCCAGCGTCGTGGTGCAGGGCGCCTGGGGACCCGACCGGCCTTCCCGGTGGGCGGCCTCCGGGGCAGTCCCTGCGTGTGCTGTGGCGGTGTCTCGGGCGCGTGCCAGGACAGGTGGGTGGGTGTGCTGGGTTCAGCCCACGTGGAGAAGAATCCCAGGAGATGGGTGGGAGGCGGTCTCTGGGCAGAAACCCGGTCTCCACGGCCGTGCCCATCCACTGTGGGCCAGTGACCTGTGTGGTCAGCACAAATCCCTGTCAGGTCCAGGCCCGGGAGCAAGAATCCAGGGCCTCCTGCGTGCCAGCAGGAGCTTGCCCCGAGCTGCACCCCAGCCCGGGGTGCAAACCTCATGGGGAGGGGAAGGAGCGCACGGTGGTATCAGTCTCAGGGGTGCACGCCTGCCTCCCTGCTGGGGGGCCCAGGACCGTCACTCAGCCTCTCTCTCTGTCTCTGTCTCTCTGTCTCTGTCTCTCTCTCTGTATCTCTCTGTCTCTCTGTCTCTGTCTCTCTCTCGTTCTCTGTCTCTGTCTGTCTCTGTCTCTCTGTCTCTCTGTCTCTCTCTCTCTCTCACTCTCTTCCTGCCTCAAAAAACTAGGGCTGGGAGTTTGGCTCAGTGGCTTAAGTGCTTGTCTGGCAGGTGCGAGGTTGCGAGTTCGATCCCCGGTGCCGCAAAAACAATAAATAACCAGCACGAGCCCACTTCTGTTTATGGTCCTTTCTATTTCACTCTGAAATTGAAGGCAATGACCGCAATCACTCTGTGGGGATTTCTGCAGCCTACAGCCCTCCGGAGGTTTTCTGAGCACACCTTGAATCCCGCAGGCGCAGCGCGGTGGCCTGGAGTGTGGGCTTTGGTGCTGGCCGTTGCAGAAGCCCCGGAGAGTTGTGGACGTTATTCCCTGAATCCTGTTTGGCTTCCAGAAGCAGCCGGCAAAGGACTGGTGGTTCGACAGCTGGGGAGAGGGACTGTTCCTCCAATCTACGGCACCGTCCCATCCGTCTCTTTTCTGCACCTCTCGTCCTAAATAATAATAATCATAAACATTTCCAGAGCACAGGAAACCTCGAGTTGGAGCCCTTGGTAGGGGAGGGAAAGAGACAGCATCTTTTGGGTGATACAGAATTCCAAAGAGCAACCCCGTTCTCGCCAAGCTCGAGTGGTTTTCCTTCCAAAAAAGAACAAATTCTTGGAAGCCTGCCTGGATCTGCAGAGCTGTTTTGCATTTCTGCCAAAAACAAAGCGGTTTCATAGAGATTCTGTGGGTGGGGCTGGAAGCACCAGGAACTGTGGGTGCCCGGGGCGAGTGAGTCACAGAAAATGCCCCCAAGTGATGGGAGGGAGGGCTGGAGAAGGAATCGGGGTGCTTTCTCGGAACTGTCCTTGTGCGTTGAATAAGAAGTCCTCGGGGTAGCTGGCTCCAGGCTGGCTCCCAGGTGCAGGAATTTGCAGAGATTCGTGTGAAATAACTCACAACCTTGTACTCATACCTGCCAGGCAGGCGCTCAGGCCACTGAGCTAAATCCCCGGCCCTATTTTTTGAGATAGGGTCTCACTATGCAGTTCAAGCTGGCCTTGAACTCACTTTGTATCCCGGGCTGCTCTCAAACTCACAATGATCCTCCTGCCTCAGCCTCCTGAGTGCTGGGATTAAAGGCGTGCACCACCACGCCTGCCTTCCACACCGATTTCTGTAGTGGCTGTACTAGTTCATGCTTACACCCACCACGTAGAAAAAGGTTCACATTTTCTCCACAGCCTCCCTGGTATTTGTTCTTTTTATTTTTTATTTACTTATTTTTTAATTTTTAACTTTTTTTAAATTTTAACAAGCAAAACAGAAAAACAAAAAAAGGATGGAAATGATACAGAGTTTCAAAAAAATACATAGCAAGAAATGAACACGATTGTATGAAGCCATCTTAGAAGTGGTGGTTCAGGTTACGGGACGTGGGCATGGAAAACAAAACGATCAAACGACCAAAGAATGACAGCACAAACTGTTCGACCTTGATTTCTCCACGGTGGTCGCTGTCCTGGGTTGTGTTTTCATCTCCGTCTTTCCCGGATTTTCCCAGAGGCGGAGACCAAGTACATCGCGTGTTCCCCGAAAGGTCAAGACAGGATCTGCATTTCATATCAGGGACATGAGCATCTGTGGATTCTAAGATCTACAACGCACCCTGGACCAGTCAGTCATCTTTCATACCAAGGGGGAACAGTGCTTGATGTTTGTTGAGTGCTTTTTCCCGAGCTGTCTTCACAGGCTGATACTTGACTTAACGGACGTGATCAGTGCGATTCTAGCTGTTTTTTTTTTTTTTTTCTTCTTCTTCAGTAGAGAGATGTTTTCCTACTCATGAACTCCACCAGCAATACTTCCGGATTTTCTCTCTTACAGTTGAACATTGCACAACTTTTCGGACAGGTTTTTGAAGGAAAGCATCGGAGAAGGTCTGGTGTTAGCTTTCTACAGCGTCAGAAAAAAGTTCGTGGAGTAGATTTGAGCCACAGAGCAAATTCGCTGTCTCTGTTAGCTGGTGCAGGATAGTATGGGTTTGAACCTCCCCAATCCAAACCTCCAACCTCTAAGAAGGTTTCCCAACCCGCAACTTTCTCAATGGTCACACGATGGCATGAATGGAAAACTTTGCAGTTTGAAACTTTGTTTAACGCACAACATAACTTAAAACACTGCATGTAATTACGTTTGGGCTATGTGTGAAAAGTGCATATGAGGCGGACTGAATTTTTGTCTAGTCTGAGTATCAACCCCAAGAAAGTTCATGAAGTAAATGCAAATATTCTAAAATCTGGGAAATAAATCCAAAATTCTAGACACTTCTGGTCCCAAGCATTTTGTTTCATTTTTATTTTTATCTCTCTGTCTGTCTCTCTCTCTCTCTTTTTATCTTTTTGAGACAGGGTCTCACTGTGCAGTTCAGGCTGGCCTTGAGCTCACTTTGCAGCCCAGGCTGGTTTTGAACTCACAATGATCCTCCTGCCTCAGCCTCCCGAGTGCTGCCCCAAGCACTTTGGATTAGGGATGTCCAATCAATCAATCCATGCTGATAAAAAGCAGAAGGACCAGCATTCAGATACCGCAGTGATTGTTCTGAACCGGGAGGGAATTGCCCAACACACTGAGATCAGTTCAAATATGGCGGAGTAGGAATTGGAATGCAGGAGTTGCCCCC
>RJWM01027469.1:0-13311 GCA_004363535.1 Dasyprocta punctata
TAATCTTATGTTATTTCTCTTGGCATCGTCTTGCAGCTGTTGAATTGTTGTTTCTTGGTTCCTTACTATTTTTAGGAGATCTTTTCTTTCATGGCCATGATCTCCCATGCTGTCTTCAAGATCTGAGATTCTATCTTCAGCTTCATTTAAGCAGTTTTTCAAACTTTCCATGGAGTTTTTCATTTCCTGCATTTCCCTTAGCATCTGTTTCATGCATTCTGTTTGTGTCTTATATTGCTCATTCAAAGTTTCAATCATTTTCTTAAGTTCTTCTGTTTTTTTATCTTGCTCTTCTTTAGATACACACAGCATTTCTTTAATAATGATTCTCATTTCATTTTTTAGCTGAGAGAATATTTCTGATTTGAATTTCTCTATAGTTTCATCAAGCTGTTTCTTTATTGCATTTTCTATCATTTCAGAAAGTCCCTTTGTATGACTCCCACTGTCTTCCATTTCAGTGTCTCTTGGGTTTGTTCTTTGTGGGCTGGAGGACAGAGACTGCCTCTTGGTGTTTCATTTTGTCATTTTCTTCTAGAACCTATGTGGTCCTGTGACCTGTGAGGCTGACTGGGTGTTCCCCTGAGGGTCACGCCGATTCTTGGATGATGGTGAATTGCAAGACCCGGCCGAGCTGGGCCCTGTGCACAGCACGGGAGGGTGACCTTCCGGGGCATGCGGGTGTAGCCTCTGCCTAAACTGGGTGGGAGGCCAAGGCCTCCCATTCCCGGGGAGTTAGGCAGAGTACCCCAGAGTCACGCCGCCCAGAGCCCGGGTCTGTCTGCCAGTTCAGAATGACAACCGCTTTGCTGGGGCAAGCCTGGGCAAGTTGCAGGCCTACACTGCGGTGAGAAACCCAGCTGGGCAGGGTCAGCGAGTTCTGGGACAGCACACGCCTAAGCAGCTGCACTGAAGTATGGAGCTGGCGCGCTTGGCGCTCTGGTGTGGGGAGCGCAAGCTCTCTAAGTCCCTGCAGCTATGTTGGTTAGTCCCCGGTAAGCAGCTCTGGGGTCCCGGGCTGCTCTGGGGTGGGCTGCGTACCTCTGTGTCCTGCGAGGCTGGCCGGGTGTTCCCCTGAGGGTCATGCTGATTCTTGGATGACGGTGACTCGCGGGACCCAGCCGAGCTGGGCCCTGTGTGCAGCAAGGGAGGGCGGCCTCCCAGGGTGTACGGGTGTAGCCTCCGCCTTAACTGGGTGGGGGGCCAACGCCTCCCGTTCCCCGGAGTTAGGCAGAGTACCCCAGACTCACGCCACCCGGAGCCCAGGTCTGTCTGCCAGTTCAGAACGACAACCGCTTTGCTGGGCAAGTGTGGGCAAGTTGCAGGCCTACAGTCTATTCACCTTTAAAAATAGGAATAGGGGAAGGACAACAATGCCTATGGTGAAAAGTTGCTCCAATGGTTAAATGAGTTAGTCTATAGATTATGTAATATATACACAAAGAGCCTAAAATCTTCTGATCAACTGTTAACAATGTTTATAATGTATGTGAAGCAAAAAGACAAAACATACACCTTAATGACTCCTGAGGCTCTCACAGACTCTTTGGCAAAGAAGACTGGTGATGCCAAAGTAGGAAGAAATACAAGCATACCTCAATTCATGAACTTAATCCATTTCATGACTATGGGGAAGATGGCTGCATTTGTGTTTGTGTGAGGAAGATGGTGATGGTCGTGTTTATCACCTGATGTGGAGTTCGAGAACAGAAGCAAAATTTTGCCCAACACTTCTAGTCTCAAACAGAATTGGTTGGGAACAGAAGCATTCATGAACCAAGGTATTGCTGTAGATTTCTGCATACACCCCATCACCCTGATGGTCTGAATTTTCTTTTTGTGCATGTGAACATTTTCCATTGGAGCTAGCCAGTGCTGGGGTGGGGGTGTCAGTGGCCTGTTGGGGATTTCATGATCTCCAATCATGATCCACTGTCCCCAGCTGTTTCACAGTTTCAGATGTCCCTACATCACCAGCAGTGATATGGCTGTAGAATATACATTGTGGATAAATGGGCACAAGAGTTTTTTTCAGGCAACATGTCCAGATCGAATTCCTGCAGCTATCAGTTACTATCTCTGAGTCTTTACCTGTGGAAAAAAGATAACAATAATATTTCTTCCTCATGGTGCTGTTTTTCATGGTGGAGGGAGATAAGGGAAAACATAGATATACCACAATACGAAACACCAGAACCTCAAGACCCAGATCTGATTCCTGAGCCTACAACTCACAGGCTGTGTGTCCCGAGGAATCTCTGGATTCCATTTCCTTATCAATGACAGAGTTTTGATAATGATAACTGAAACACTGAGTTGAGAAAATATCAAATGAAATAATGGAACTGAAAGTGCTTTGTAAAACATGGAGTGCTTCAGAAATATTGCCTGCTATTACTATCTTATATTCACATAAAACTATTATAAGCCTATAGCAGCAAACTCCAGTCTGTCATGGTGACAGTTATTAGTCTCACCATCCCCTGTCAATAAGCTGATTTAAGATGGTATACAGTAAAGCAGAAGAATGGGAAGTGAGGGAATTAGGATAATTATATTATCTCAGAATGAAATAATGGGATTTAAACTACATTAATTTTAAAAGGGAGTCCACAAATCACCTCACATTGCCTGAAATAGCCCTGGTGTAGGTGTGCTGTAAATAATATCCATGTTTTCTGGTGGACAGATCTAATGGATAAAGAAAAAGATTTCACATTCAATAGAAACACTGTTCTGTATTGCATTCCTTTTTAAGAAAACTCGACATGTGTAGGAACTGGTGGCAGTTATTCACATTTTAAAATCCAAATTGATTTAATTCCTTTTATTTTGGGGGCATTCATTACTCATTTCTTTTGGAAATGTCATGAGTTTGGTATGGACCTAATATTTTTTATGTTAAAATGACTATTCCCTGAACCAATGGTTTAGCCGATAAAATTAACTAAGAGATTTGGAGTCATATAGACTCTGTTCATGGAGATCAAGGCAAACATTTCACTGACAGAAGACTCAGCATAGAATGGCATTTAGCTCTATTTTTCCTCTCTAAGAAACATAAGGTAAAGAAGAGTCCTTCATTAGTCAGAATATACATCTTTGTAAAAATAACCTGTTGTTCAATTCATATAATGAAGTTTTAAGTCTAAAATCAGTGACTAGTTTCTTCAATGAGAAGATAAAGATGAAAGGAAAACTCCATCTCCTCATAATTTAGAGAAGTGACATGTCAGTATATCTAAAGCCAACATTTCCTAAAGCGTTAATTTAAGTCACAGCTATTTACACCTCACTTTTCCTGTGGGGAATTTTGAGAGCCAGACTCCTGAATTTGTTCAATCTGATGTAGAACAATCAACCTGCCCGAAGCCTTCCACCTCCCCGAGGAAGTGGTTAGATTATGGTTTCAGTCTGTTCTCTGTATCTCATGGGATCTCTCCTGAGTCTTTTCAGTTGAACTCTCATCCTCGCTTGCATGCATGCACCAGCCATCTACTTTCCTTTTCTTAGCATCTTCGTAGTTAAATTGTTGCCAGAGACTGAACAAACAAATGATAGACAGTCATGGCTGCTTTCATCTCCTCATGTGCTGTCATGAGTCTTATATTTGTACTCCTGACAACTGTTTTTATAAACAGAGGTTTGATAGGGGCCATCCATTATCTGCCAAGTACTGAATGGGAGTCTGGGGTTCATTTCTTTATTTAAGAATCATCAATTAGAGACCTACTATGACCTCCTTGAATCTGAAAATTGAAAAAGCTGGTTAAAATTCCTGTTCTCATGGTGTCCCTATATGTGGGGAGGTGACCAATGATCTAAATAGAGAAGGAAAGGCAGGCAGTCCAAGTTCATAGTCTCATACTTTCAGGTAAAGGAATTAGCAAAGGGGCACAAATAAACTACCAGCTGAAGGGAGAGCTAAAGAAGACAACGCTGAAAACCACAAGACTGGGGAAGACTATCCACCTAGAGAAAGCAGCCTGTATGAGCCGTCATGGTGCCGTGCCTCTGAATATCTGAGGAACAGCTGAGAGTGAAAGAGAGAAGTGGAGAGAACACTGGAAGACTTTGAGAAGAGGGAATTTGTGGTGACTCAGGTTACAGTGCAGATGCTTTGGCTGCTGGGTTTGGAGGGCACAACACAGGATGAGAGCAGCAGGGAGTTCAGCCCAAGGTGACAGCAGTGAGAATGAAGAGAGACGGTTGGATTCTAGACACCATTTGAAGATGAAGCTTTAGAGGTTCCTGATAGAAAACCGTGACAAGGGAAAGGATGAGAACCATGGCTCACAAGTGCTTTTCCAAGTAGGTTCCTTGGTTCCATGGGTCTCCTACAACAGAATCACCATAGAAACTCATTGAAATGGTTTCCCATGATGCCTGAGAACCCTGAGTCAAACTCACTGGTGCAGAAATTCGCAAACTTTTTCTCTAAAGAGCTAGACTGCTGAGGCAGGAGGATCACAAGTTCCCAGCCTGGCTAGGACAAGAAAGTGACTTAGGGAGACACTGACTCAAAAAAAGAGAAGGTTGCCAATGTAGCTCAGTGCCAAGGCCCTAGGTCCAAACCCCAGTAACATGCATACACACACACACACACACACACACACACACACACACACATGCAAGACCTCTATAGTAAATACTTGTTGTAATTTCCCAATTTTGCTGGTAGAGCACTAAAGCAGTTATATGTAATATGTAAATGAGTGAATACGCCTATTTTCCAATGAAACTTCATATAGAGAGATTACAACTTCAATGTTAAAAAGTATTGCTCCACATTTTATATTATTAACCCCTTAAATGCAAACTTAAAAAAAGAAGAGAAGAAAACACATTCTTAATTTCTGAACTTTACAGAGTTGACCCCCAGGCTGCTAAGCCTGCGTAGAGAACAGATCCTGAAAGTATGTATTTTTAACATGTACATGACATGATTTTTTTATGCACAAGAACTTCCACCTGAGGTATGCATTTTTCCTAATTTCAAATAATTATCACAAAGAAAAGTGACATTCTGTGAATTAAAGTTCAGTCTTGGGTCCGCCTGGTTGTGAAGCTATAAGACCACTAGCTCACGGACTGTGTTTCCAGTGACGAATGAACCTGTCCAGCCACAGAGTGAGAAGGAGATAGAGTGAAAAGCAAAGAATTGTTTTGCCTAGAGAGCTGTTTTTTTTCTTTTTCCTTTCAATGCATTATATGGTTTTGCTTTTATAATGAACATTCTGCTGATGAGATCTCCTGTTGATGAAGGCTGAGGAATGAGATTTTCCACAAAGAGCAAGCGCTGCAGGAAACAAATTAATCTCAAGGGAAGAAGAGGGGCGGGGTTGACAGGGCACACACAGCTACCTAATAGGAAATGATATTTCTGAATTGCTTGAAGAATAAAATGACTGCAGTTCTCCTTCTAGCACATTCTTAGGCATTTAATCCTTCTGAGAAAAGCTTTGCTATAAACTGAAGAGCAATCTTACAGCATTTTACTTTAGGGTGTCAGCATTTCCAAATCAGACAGCATTCCCTGGAAATGGAAGGGGAATTCTTCCCTTGTGTTTATATTATTAAAAATCTGCATTGATATTAAGGGGTGAGATAAAACAATATCCTGTCAAACAGTTAATAAATAATAAGCAATGAGAAGTGTGAAAGATCCAAAACTAAAGAATAAGGACACAGAAAAGCTAATTACCCTGACTAATCAACACGTACTGTATACATGTATTGGTATATCATGGTGTAACCCACAAACATGTACAAAAGTTTAAAAATTAAAAAATTAAGAATTTTATTTTATTTTATTTTTAATTTTAAAAAGCAAAGCAGAAAAAAGGACAGAAATGATAAAGAATTTCAAAAAAAGTAGGAAATTGACACTAGTTAATATATTGCATATTGTTATCTTAGAAGCAGTTGTTCAGGTTACAAGATTTAGGCATGAAATACATGATCAAACAGTCAAACAATGAAAGTACAAACTGTTCCTTTTGTTGAACTAACAGAGATTGGTAGTATAGTTATCTATCATATATATATATATATATATATATATATATATATATGTATATATATACACACATATATATTTGTATACCTATACACATATACTCTTTTCCCTTCTTTCTTTTCTCCTTTCCCCTATCCCAGCTGTAGACATAGTGATAATGAAGGGTAAAAAATGCTCAAAAGAATTTTATTTTAAAAATAAAAACAACTATCAGATGGTCTGAGAATAAAAAATTTTTAAAAAGGCAGCTTTTTTGATACCAGTTTAAAATTATCCAGTATTTTAAATTATATCTTTTCCAGTCTTTGCAGTAAAAAACAATTATTATTGAACTTAGAAAGTGACCTAGAATAACCCTGAAATTTTGAACTTCATTTATTAAAATTGAGAAAAAAACATGTGTTTTATAATAATGACATGCAAATTACCTACTTCATCATAGTACATAATCAGTTCTTCAATCAAGCTCTTTAATATAGAATCCATGCCCTGTCTGTTTATGAAAGGCATCCTGAGGGGATACTGGCATACTTTATTTTCCCTAATGGTAGTAAAATCTGAACTTTATATTAGACATTTAGTTTAAACTAAGGCTCAGTATAAGGAACTCTTTAATTTCCTACAGATCCATTCTTTATTATCCCACTTTCCTCTTGGTCTCAGCAGACAGCTTACTTGTGGAGCTTACTTCCTCTCACCTGTTTAATTTACAAAAATGAGGATCCTAATCATCGAATCACCTGTATGTGAGTCTTAGAAGAAAGTTTGAACCCCACAAGCCCAAAGCTCTGTGATCTCAGACCAGGCTATAGAATTCAAAGCTTTTGGAAGGAGCTGGGCATGGGGATTACTTGGTTTACCCCCAGTGTGGTGGGAAAGTGAAGCTCTGAGAAATGCAATGGCTTATGAAAAACTTCATGTACAGGTCTGGGTAGAGCTAGGGCTAGAATTTAGGGAACCTCTGCTTTGTTTTCTACCCCAGCGTTCTTCGCAAGGGTTTACCAGCCTAAATTATGAAGGACAAGCAGTGATAAATGTAGTCTAAAGATTAGGGATAATTCGAAGTTGAAGCTTGAAAAGGAAAGAAGATGCCTTAGAGAACATGAGACAAGAGAGTATCAAATTCTCTCAGTAGAGAACACTTATGTAGTGCAAAAATAAAAGATGATACTGTACTTTCTGGCAGAGACCTCAGTTGCTGGAGGTGCACATAAAAGAAAAAAGGAAAATGGCTCCCTGCTTTGGCAGACAAATCACTAGAAACAATTAATAAGTAACCTACTTAATAACTGGATGTTATTCACAACTAAATAATAGCCCTCATACTGAATGACTTTGCCTGTTGTTGAAGAAAGCCTCCTTGTCCAATCACCCTCTCAGGGACAGCTGCACCCAGTAACTGACTGAGGTACAGGGTAGACTGAGGTCTGTCTCCAGTTTAGGACAACACTCAAGATCCCTGAGTTAACGTGGGACCCACTCAGATCTCTGCTGTGACTGTACCATGATTCATCTTCTCCCTCTGCCCCGACCTGGTTCTGTTATCTGCCTCAGGCGCTTTTCCTGACAGCCTTTCCCAATCCACTTTCCATGTGCCAGGCAGTCTGGGGAACTGTATGTGCAACAAACAGCTTAATGCAGACGTTTCCACTTAACCTATGTCATCTACCAAATATAACTCTTCAGCTGATTGAGCAGTGGGGCCCTGTGCTCCTCCTGAGTTATTTCTATGGAAGTGCAGGGGGATGGAGTCCACTAGAAAGGGGCTGGCCACGCACGTGTCTCCAAACTTGGGATGTTTCTTAGACTTAGCAATTACTGACATCTACAAAGATGGGTTCTCAGCCCCTCCCCAGCCCAAAGCTTTCACAGCACCGTAGAATCCCCAAGAGGATGCAGTTCTCAAAGGAAAACAATCAAATTGAGAGACTGGAAGAGCTACAGCATAAGCCACTGTCAGCACTTTGTAGAGATATTTTAGGAAAATAAGTTTTCCTTGGCAATGGACACACAAAGACTCAGTAGTTAATTCGGTAGTTAATTATCATAGCAATGACTTAATTGGTGTTTATCATGTACTATACTAACTTTCATCTATTTGATCTAATGTAATCTTCAAAACAACTTATGGTGTTCCACTATTATTGACTCAATTTGACAAATTAAGATGTAAATGTTTTAACAAATTGCTCCTGCCACACAGTTAGCAAGCATGGGAGCCAAAATGTAAACCCAGCAGTCTTCTTTCAGATGCCAAAGGTCTGTACTTTACCTTCAAACCACTCAGTCATGCTGCTTTGGGAGAACTGTACTCTTGGTATTTACAGACAAAACAACACGCAGAGCTAACGGTAATGTTCCTAAAATGAGAAACAAGCCTCACCAAGCCACCAGAGTGAATTAATGACCCAAAGCAGAAGGTCATCCCTGAAACCTGGAGAAATATTTCCATCAGTCTCTTACACAGAGGAGCACAGGGCTGAGGGTGCTGGTCTGGGGTTACCTTATTATACTTTGGTTGCAATCGAGTCTATAGTTATTACACAATTCCTGATAAGTCATTCACAGCAATCTCTTCAGTTGTTTACACTGATTATATAGATAAAGAATTGCCTTTAGTGGATTACCACATCCATATTTGAAAAGGTTCCATCTCATCTCATGAAAATAACAGATCATGGTATTCAGAAGGAACAAGACTAGAATGATAACACTCTTTTCCCAATTAAGGCTTGTAAATGTTTGTTGTACAGTCAGCGGTAGACTACAAAGTTCTGCCACTGCCCTTCTCATCAAAAGAGAGTTTAGTACCTGCCTACCAAATTACATTATTTGTAGGGAAATGACTGGAACTGAAGATCATCATTGTAAGCAAAATAAGCCAGAACCAGAAATGCTTTCCCTAATATGTGGAGTCTTTAAAAAAATGACATGGAGACTATAGTTGCACAAGAGGAAGTGAATATGGAGGGAAAAAGGAGGGTGGAAAAAATTTTAAATTATGAAGAAATCAAGATGCTGACTTGAATTTATTGAGGTGAAAAGGACTCTACGATACTTCATTCAGTGAAACAACAGGTCACAAAGCAGTATTATATGGTACTGCCAATTTTTGTTTTTAAAATTTACCAAGAAATTCTCTAGAATGGTGTTCATTTTACAACATTGATCTGCCTTTTGACAGAGATGTTGAGCGTATTCTTTTTGTTTAAGAGAGTCATTTAACTTGTGTTATAAAGTATTTCTCAGTGGAAGAGATGAAGAATTGCCCTAAGCATATGAATTGTGGTTCAGTTAATCAGCTTAATTGTAGCAATTATTTCACAATATTTCAAAACATGAGGTGTGCACCATAAGTATATTATTTTATCAGTTATACTCAATTAAAATGGAAAAGATATATAAGTAGATAAAATGCCATTGGAGGAAGATTTGAGGAAGAAAGGAAGAACAAACTCAGAAAGACTCTCAGTTGCCCATCCTGAACTTAAAGGAGGACCATGCATGTCAAGGTGAGCCAGCCACACCAACCACTGAAAGTTGTCTTGATCCAATTAGAGCACATGTATGATCTTCTATGAGGTAACAAAAAAAGTCTGAAATTTTTAAACTACTGCTCGACTTTATTTTTGTAGTCTCATGTATGAAATTATCAGATAACTGTAATTCATAATGAAAGGCTCTGTATTTTACTGTATTGACAGAAAGAAAAGTAAAAATATTGCCCAAGTATGCAAAGTGGGTAATTTTTAAGTAAATGCATGTTGAAATTACCCCAAGAAAGGTGATTTTCTTTTATGATCCTGAAGGAAGTTACAAAGCACCATTGCATAGGGCCACTGTTTTAATTCCAGGTCCTCTTTGTCCTTCAATCCAGCACTTATAGACCATAAGCTGAAGCTGAGGCTCCCATGGTCTGCAAAGTGCCCTCTGGGTGCAGCGCACTATCCTAGAGCTGCACACAGGAAAGATTGGATAACAAGTTTGCCTGTGATTGAAAGAAAAACTTTGATCTCAGCAATTGTGTTATCTGGTACTTTTTTAGGATCCATAATTTTAAAGCAAAAAAAAAAAAAAAGCAGTTGCCAATGAATTAATAATGGCCTGAGACTCAACACGCTGCAGCAATTTTCACTGCAGTGGTTGTTTCTTTTATAGTCACACTTGATTAGTATTTGAAATGTGGAGGAATTGCTAAATGCATGGTTTTCAAAGCCCTTTACAGAATTTCATTTTTATCACTCAGAGAGAGTCAATGAAAAGGTAATAAGAAAAACTCTATGGGATATTTTTATAGGAGTATCAGATGCCAGTAAGCTAACTACATGAAAGAATTGAGATTGTACAGACAGGGTTTGGAGCACAAACACTTCTGAGACTTTACATCTAGCATTTTGACTTTTACATGTCCTTGGAGAAACAGTGTGCTAGCTGCAAAACCAAATAAGGAGGAAAAGGAACAAACCATATGTTTAAGAATAATTACAATTTTCCTACAAAGTAAATGTGAAGTTTCAATAATAAAGTTTAATAGAAACTGAGCTAGTTCATGGTGTCTAAAATATTGCCAAAAAAGAAAACTCTTATTTCCCTTGGTAATTCATCTCAGATTTCCACCATATGGAAGTTAGTCCAGGTACCTTACATGAATGCTATCAAGGTCTTCACAAGTACATTTGCTCTTCTTTTGCCCTCAGAGCAATGGAAAATATCACATTATCCTTGCTATAAACCATCATAATTCAAGTCTGCATTTGATTACTTATCTGATGCTTTTTAAAATTAAAAAAGTCTGTTATTTAAACTTCTTATTTATTTATTTTTACTTTTTTTTTGAGACAGGGTCTCCCTATGTAGGCCACCCTCCTTGAACTCACAGCAATCTTCCTTCCTCACCCTCCTAAGTGCTGAGATTACAGTCATGAACCACCACACACAGATAAACCTCTTTTGAAGCTGTAAATCATTCTCATTTATTCTTCTAGAAAAACTATCAGAATATTATTGAAATGACAGTACAATCAATCCTGACAGAAAACAACAATGTGGCCACAAAAACCACAAAAAAGGTGAAAAATTTTAGTGGTGCAAAACACCTTTATCACTACTATACCCATGAACATCATGTGCATTTAAAATTTAATTTCAGTGAGATATGCCAGGCTGGGTACTCACTTTGCCTGGGCCACAAATTCCAACAAAATGTAAGTAGGAATTTGCATATTGTGCTTCAGTCCAGCAAGCAGTTGAAGTGAGTTCTCTGTGGCTTAACAGACCTGTACTCACATTGGTGCCTGCAGCTGCAGTGGTCCAAGGTTGCTCTTATCTCTGGCCAAATCATTCTGACAACCAACTGCTGCTCTTAAACCTGGACCAGCTCGATGAGAAGGAGGTTTCTTGGCTGTGTCTACACGATGACTCTGAAATGACATGGGCCAGAGTGATTGAATTCACAGGTAAGTTATCAGTGGAAAATAAATGCTTCCCAGACATGTGACAAGGATAAGTGTCCATCAGGTGGCAAGTCATTTCTGGATGTTTGAAAGAGAACATTTTCCATGCCAAAACAAGTTATAAATTGTATCTTCCTCAATGAATTTTGGTAATCTGTGTGTGGAATTTTAAGTAAACTAAGTGACTAGAATAAGAAATTGTTTTAGGTGCCAAAGTTACCTTCAAAATCCATCTTCAAAGAAAAATATATTTCTTTTTTGAAGGTTATAAAAATAGTTTTCATTTAGAATGTTTTATATAGTTTCTATTCATACAGTTAAATAATCCTAGACTTTCATTATATATTGCAAAACAACATTTCTTTAATGAAGAATAGGTATTGTTTGTGTGTCATCTGTACTTTTTTATAACAAATAAATCATAATATCTACTCAAAATTTGTACACATATTGTCAGCATCCTGCAAATTGGACAGAGCTTCTTTAGTCTATTAAGAATAATAAATGATCATAACAATGAATTATGAAGTTAGAGCATCAGTGGCCCCTGTACCTTATTTCGCATCATTGACGACATAGCATTTGACATCACACTGACACACTGTGTACTTCAAAGACTCATCCAACTGGGCAGGGTTGTGCATGCCTGTAATCCCAGTTCTCTGGGAGACAGAGGCAGGACAATGATAAGTTCAAGCCCAGCTTTAGGAACTCAGCAACTTATCCAGACCCTGAATCAAAATAAAACATAGGAAAAGGGCTGGGGATGTAACTGTAGAAGGTCCTGGGTTCAATTCCTTGTATCACATAAGATTAAGAAAAACCTCCTCAGCTAAGAGCTTCCCTAGACAATCACACTAGGAGATTAAACTTCAGCACTTCATTTCCAACCAAAATTCAAACTAGAAATTTATCAGTTTATTGTGATTACCAAATATACGAAAATTTATTGTGGAAATTAACCAATCAGTTCAACTCCTTATAAGAGAGGATGATGAATAACTTTTCATTAAATTTTCTTCTTTGCAAAGAGTTGATTTTATGGAGGTTTTCGCAGCTTGAAAAGAGCAGAGTCAGTGTGATGAAATAATGCACGCATGCTAACGAAGTGAGCAGGATTGAGCCTGCAGGGACTGTTTCTCTGCCCTTTCACACAGTTCTGTCCCCTCTGGGACTGACTTGTCCAGTTTCTCCAGTGCAGAGGACTGGTTGCGCTGACGGTCCCCATTCTCCACTCCCTGTTCACATGTCCCTTACCCATACTTTGGCCATGCACATTTCCTTTCATTTTTGGCTTCTCCACATGGTTTCTTTGGGAACAACAGGGAGCAGATGGAAATGGAGGCCTGCAAGTGCTTGCACAATGGATTTTGCTCGAGCTTGCCCTTTCCCTAGACCCCACAGGCGTGCTCACACTGCCTGCTGGAGGTTGGGCGTGAGCTGGAGAAGCGGTTACCCCAGGTGTTGAAGCTGAGGCAACCGGCAACCAGAAGAGCCTAGAGATTTGAGGGAACCAGCCCGGGTCACCTGACACTGAAACAGTAGGCATGATTGGAGCTGCATGCTGCTGGGTTTTCCTCATGGTCAGAGGTGCTGTGTGGTAATAGAGAACTGGTACATTCAGAATTCCAAGTGGTGGGTGGGCTGTGCAAATACCAACATATATATGTCACAGACTCAGACACTAAGTTGTTCAAATTGTTAAAGCTGAGAATTAAAATAACATTTTTCTCTTTTCCCTTCCATTCCCTCCTCTTTCTTTCCCTTCATTTTTTTTTTTCTTTTTTGTTGTTGTTGTTGTGGGGGTTTTTTTTGGTTTTTTTTTTTTTTTTTTTTTTT
>RJWM01027469.1:13411-26874 GCA_004363535.1 Dasyprocta punctata
TTTTTTTTTTTTTTTTTTTTTTTTTTTTTTTTTTTTTTTTTTTTTTTTTTTTTTTTTTTTTTTCTTTTCTTTTCTTTTCTTCTTTCTTTCTTTCTGTCTTCCTTCTTTGTAATACTGGGGATTGAACCCAGGACTTTCATGCTGAGCTACATTCCTAATGCTTTTAGTTTTTACTTTGAGACAGTTTTTTGCTAAGTTGCCAAGTCGCCCAACTGGGCTGAGACTGCAAAACTCCTGCCTCAGCCTCTCAAAGTACGGGGATTACACACATTTGTCACCACATCTGGCCCCAAATTCTTTTTTTTTTTTTTTTTTTTTGAGGCACCTGGGATTGAACTCACAACCTTGCGCCTGTCAGGCAGGCGCTTAAGTCACTGAGCCAAACTTCCAGCCCTGGTTTTTTGAAGCACTGTCATACTGTGTAGCTCAGGCCAGCCTTGCGCTTGCGTTGTGGCCCAAGCCGGCCTTGAACTCACAACGCTTCTCCTACCTCAGCCTCCCAAGTGCTGGGTTTAAAGGCGTGTGCCACCACTCCCGGCTCCAAATTCTTTTTATAATGACAAATGATAGGATCCAGTAATACTATCAGGGAAATTGAAAAGATTGAAGCTTGAAAATTGATATTAGTTAAACTAAACCACCACACTTGCTAACATTTGATTCAATCAAAACCCAAATATCATGAGTCCATCATACAGTGTACATTATAAAATTTTCTATCAGGCCAATATTATCACATGGCTTTTGGAAAGAAGCAAGTGCAACTTTCATATAAGAAATTTCCTGTTTTTCATTTAGACATCTTTGAAACATATACTAATTTTAAGTGATTAAAATGATACTCAATCACATTTTCTCAGTATTGCACAAAGAACCAAATGGAAGAAGAGATATAGCTTCATGATTTTTTCTTTCCAGATTCGATTTTTAAAATTAAAATATTTAGGGAAAATCTAACAATTCATGTAAACTATGTACATCATAATACACTCCACAGTGCAATGAAAAGTACTGAATTAAAAAAAAAAAAACCTGAAACTTTTGTCATGAAAGACTGAGGAGACAAAAACATCATTTGACCAGAATAGGTCCATCGTTAGAGTCTCCATTCTTTTTGGTGCCAGCTGCTGGCACAGTGGTCATTTTATGAACATATTAGTGTTCCAGAAACTAAGAGCCTCATTTGGCTGGAGGCAGTCCCACAGGCAGTCTCTCGTCCAGCCCTGTCAGATTTTCCAGTCTCTCCTTTGCTTTGTTACAGCTGGGCTCCTTTCCCAGCTTTGCCCTAAAGGGAGGGAGATGGTCCTTTAATTACTGACTCTGCACAAGCTCTCTCTCCTGTTTGCTTCAGCTTTCTTTCCACATCCCTGGTGTCCACACCACACACAGGCATTTGTGTTTCTGCTACAGTAAAAATCCTACAGTGCTCCATTCTTCATTATCCAGTTGCCTTCTTTAACCTCCAACCCTTTCCCCTTCTCTCTCCCCTGCCCTAGCTTTTAAACTCTTCCACTGTGCCTTGAGAGCTTTGCTGTATACCTACAGTCTTCACTACCTATTCAACTTCCTTTCAGATATTGTCTCTTCCTTTCTACTTTGACCAGATCTCCACTGCAGATGCCACTTAACTCTGTTAATGATGATGATGACTTCCTTATTCCTCTACATCCCAGCTCTCCTCAGACTGATGATCCCCTACTTCTGAGGACTGTCTGAGGAATCCTCACTACCTGCCTGCTTTGATAGTCCCACCATCTCACTTCTAATAATCTGCAGTCATCATGAAAAGTCCTCGAAAAGACTCCAGCAGCTGAGTTGTTTTTGCCCCTGCCAGTCATAGCAAGGTTATAACTGTGGGCAACAGTGGTATGCACACGAACAGCCCATTCATCAGCCCAGCCACACAGCTCCTTACTACAAGTAAACTTTTCATTCCTGTACCCCAACCTTTCACTCCTAGTCACATTTGAAATCTGCCTTCAACTGAAGTGATCCCACTTACCAAAGTTCTGACAGTCTTCTTTTCTCACCTACTCTCCTGTGCTTGTGTTTACTGTCTGCAATTGAGAGCCAAATCTCCCATTTCCAGAACTGCTTTCCCATGACATCACTGGAACCTGAGATCATCAATCTTTTACTTTCTCTATATCCATCAGTCTTTTGCTATTTTTCCCTTTCTTTCCTCCACACATCCATTGCTATTAAAAAAATTTCACTCTGGACAGTAACTGGCCCAATATGATCTTGTTCTACTTTTCAGCAGCATTGGACTTTTCTCCTCAATCCCTCTTCTTGGCTTCTGATATCCCTGCTACTACTCTGAGGACCAATTTTTAGTGTCCTTTGCCAGAATACTTACTTTTTGAAAATTAAAAAAAATTATTTTAAAAACAAGAATAAAAATGATCACACAGAATTTCAAAACAAAATAATAGGAGATTAACATTGGTTACTATATTGCATATTGTTATCTTCAAAGTAGTTCTTCAGATTACAAGATTTAGACAGAAAAAAGATCAAACAATTGAACAATGAAAGCACAAACTGTTCTTTTTTATGAACTAACAGAGATTAGTAGTCTTTCATCTAAATATTGGGAGTGAAAATTTCTTAAGTTTCCAATACTGACTTATCTTTTGTTTTACCCTTCCTAGACATTTCAACAATCATTTGACTTCTCTTATCATCTACCTGTTTATGACTCCAGGGACAGGACAGGAATTCATGTCATGGGATGAGGTGGCTGGAGCTGGACAAATCCTCAGGACTTGACTTTCAATCCCCTTACAGCTACATGGTCCCATCACTCTTTACTCCTGTCTTACAGGTTGGCTCTTCCATTTGACTAGAATGTTCTTCACCAGCTTTTTTCCCGTAATTTTGCTAAGCATTGAGTTTCTAGAAAATTTCCATTACCATATAAACTTTAGATAGCACCCTATTTTCTAGTCTTCAAGCACTTCATACTTCTGTGATGTAGTTTTTACAGTTACTTAATGTCTACTCCTCTGATTAACAACCCCTTGAAAGGAAGGATTGTACCTACTATGTTCACTCAGTTTTTATTTCAGTGTTTTAGACAACCATATTATAATTGGATCAATTCATTGATCAAATATAGACTTCATTTACAAGACTTCTTTTTGGTGCATTAACAGTGGCTGCTACATAGATTCTTCAGTTCTTTTCTTCTTTTTCATTTCTTCTTCTGAGCATTCATACCAGTTCATTCAGCTTATATCCAAAAAACACTCCAAACAGTAATGTTTATCATACAGATAAGAAGCACAAATATTTTAAATTATTTTATCCATAAAAATTCATATTTCAAATCTTGTGCTTTTAAATATACTCATATGCAATCATTCATACATGGGTGATTATATAATATCTCAGACATTTAATTTAGATTGATTAACCATTCATGAAAGTTACAAATCAAAGTACTGGCAGTTTTAGACACTGAGAATTAAGAACTGAATGTGTACACAGTGGCCCCAAGTTCCCTAGGCATGAGAAAATGGTTGACAGCAATGGAAGAAGTAAAATCTTCAATTAGTCTCTCCTTCAAGAACACCCATTCTTCATCTTGAAGATGGATTCCAAAGAAATGGAGAAGAATAAAATGTGTGCAAAGAATGGATGGAAACACAGATCAATCTGAACTTTCATGCATAAAGCCTAGAGACCTCTCTATAGTTGTATATTTGTTCTGTAATTTCCATTTAACTTATCATTAGAAATGAATCATCAGCATTTTTCTGATAATATAAAATGATTATTAAATTATTTTTATGCTATTTTTGGTTTGTAGTCTGCTGGTTGTTTTTAGTGCTCTTGCTGAAAATAAAGATATAATTACAAGGCACTGAAGACTTGTCTGACAAACAAAGAAAGGAACAAATTACTTCAAAAATGTTTCCCTAGATATCTGTTATGGTGTATATCAAGGTGCACCCCGCCAAGGCCTCCTATATTCATAGGTGGGGCTTTCAGGCGATTGAATTGTACTGGCATGACACTTATCAGTGGATTAGTCCCCTGATGAGTTGATAGTTAAATGTGATGCTGGGAGCCTGGTTGGAGGAGGTGGTCACTGGGGGTGGGGTGACCTGGAAGGGTCTCTCTCCCTCCATTTCCCCCCTTCCCACTTCTCACTGCCATGTCTTAAATTCTTTCCCCTCTGTGATGCTCCTCTGCCCTGCTGCTCTACCTTGTAGTCAGCAGACTATGGACTGAAACCTCTACAAATTGTGAGCCAAAATAAACCTTTCCTCCTTCAAGTTGTGAATGTCCAGTACTGTATTCCAGAGACAAAGAAAGTAAGTCAGACAAAATTCATAAAAGAAAACGAAGAATTTCTCCAAATCTGTCTTTTATCTTATACATGAGGTCATTTTGCTTGATAAAATTGTGCTTTTCCAAACATTTACTGAGACTCTCACTTCATGAATGTATTTACTTGTGCTCTGTGACTCCTAAAGAAAAAAAGGTTTGTTTTTCCTTAGATTGCTACAAAGAAAGTCTTGGCCAGCTGAAAAATATCCTTTACATTTAAAAACAACATGAAGTAGTCCAGAGAGTCTTCTTTCCCTTTAGCTTTGTAAAAAATTGATCCTCTTTAACTGACTTAAAAGAGAACTTCTTCCTGTGCTTATATAAACAACTGCTCCATTCTACTCTGTACTTTTTCACAGTAGAAAATACATTTAAGTGATACTTCAGAAGAAATTTCAAGTGATATTTGGAAAAACATTTATCATTGACTAACATTGTTCTGAGAATTAAATTTGAGTTAAAACAAGAACAATAGCTGGATGTTACATTAAAATGAAGAAAAGTCAGGTATAATGACAAAAAATATAGGTTTTCAGTTCATATTCAAATTATGATTCCAGAAAAATGCACAGTAATATTTGTGTATATAATGTGGATTCACCTGTGTGTACATAGGGTGCTTTGGGAGGGCTTCTTTTGTTTACCGTACGGTTGAATTACTACAAACATTTAGGAATTTAGAAGATTATCAAAAAAGAGAAAACCCAGTGAGAACATAACAATTCTGCATGTATTTGTATAAGACACAGTATAAGACTGTGTCTTCATGTATATATATGTATACTTGTGTGTTCTTTCTTGTTTTGTTACATTATTGAATTACCATAAATAATTTAGAAGTGTATCAAGAGTTTTAAAAATCTAAAAAATTCTCATTGGGCATTATACAATTCTAATATAACAAAGTTTCAGATTTTCCACATAAATTATTAAACTAAGCAAGAATGTAAACTGTGAAAATTAATCTAAATATGATGATTCATATAGTCCTCTCTTTTGGATAATATTCTGAAGTTTGCAACAATTATCTATATATGCTCATAAACTGTCTTCTTTGCACAAAATTTATTCTTCTTCATTCCAGTTGACAGAAAATGTTTTGGAGCTGGTTCCCCTCAATCTCAAAGTCATGCTATCTTTTGAGAACTTTCCTGTTCCCTGCGACCTTGTGCTGTAGGTGGAGGGTTTGCACAGGGCTGTATTTGACAGATCTCACAGGAAAAGAAACTTCTCACCACATCCCTGCTCTCAAGCCTTTAGGCTGTGCCCTTTCAAAGGGAGAATCCTTTGCAGGTACCATTTCCTGTCCATGGCTCTGACCCTGGGCACTTCCTTCCAGTGGGACCTAGCTGGCTGGGCTCTGTGCTGGTAGTGGATCAAGGCCTTCACCTGCAGTCACAGGTGCTTGCCTGGTTCTTGACATCTAATTATCTCTGGGTCCTACTATGGTTGGCAGATGGTACTGATCCACATCTCCACTGCCTGTTACAACAATCACCAATTGGACACTTAAAAGAGGTTTTCTATCTGCACTGCAACTTTTCTTGGGCCAGAAAAGATACCAAAGGCCTATGGAAAAGAAAGATGCCTAGGAGTTAGGCAGAGAAGACGGGAGCTGAACAAGATCTTCTGGACAATCTTTCCCTATATTTGACAGCTGTTTTCACAACAAACTACCTTCGCAAGGCTGAATCTGGACCTGGGTGCCATCTTCTGCTGTAATAGAGGAAGCAACTATAGGTCTAGAAAATAAGAAGCAGCTTGCTTAAAATTTCTGGAAAGTGAGTCACAAAGCCAGATTAGAAAGACTGGAATAAGTACCTGGTCTTTCAATACCAAAATGACACTACATGTGAACAAACCTCAGGAAATTTTAGGAAACTATGACATCATGTGATAGACAAAATAAGGAGCCAGAAGCTGACCAGGTGTTAATCATTATGGGAGACTCTTCAGACAACTTAAAGTAACCACTTTATGGAAACTCAATGAGCTTGAAGAAAACAGGAAAATGTTTTAGTACTCTAACAGAGAAGATTAAAAAATGATAAAAATAATAGAAAAGCTTAAATGAAATTCTTGAACTGGAAGTTATACTTGGAAAATTGAAGACATTATAGAAAGCATCAAGAACAGGATACTCATAGATCAGATCATTCAAACTTACTTAATCAAATTCAGTCTAGGACCTATTATAATCAGCCCTTCACAGGTGAAAGATAAGCCATACATTATCAAGGTTTTAAAGAAACAAATAATATATTATGGTGCCTCGATGCACTCTGCAGTGAACTTCTTAGCAGGAAACTTACAGACCAAGAAAGATTTTCCCATTTTACTGATGGAAACTGCCAAGCCAGAAGATGTGCCCAGCAAAGCTGTTCTTCAGAAAGGAAAGCAGATGGAGACTTTTCCAGACAAACAAAAATCGAGAGGATCTGTATCTGCCAGACCTTTTTTTTTTTTTTTTTTAACAAGAAATGATAAAGGAAGTCTTTCAAACTGAAAAAAAAAAAGAGATGTTAATGACTAAGGTTAAGACACTGGAAGACTTAAAACTACTGATGAGAAAAATACACTGGCAAATTCAGAATGTTATAATATTGCAAGTGTGCTGCACAAACCATTTATATAGTTAAACTAAAAACTAAAAACTGAAACAATTATAAAGAACAGTAATTATATAATGTTTAAAATAGGCAAAATGGAGAAACATAAAATGTTATATAAAATTTTCAAATTGTGGAAAGAAATGTAATACAACTAGAGAATTTTTTTCCTCCCATATCAGGGATTGAATCCAGAAGCACTTTATAACTGAACTATGTCCTCAGCCCTTTTTATTGTTTTTTATTTTAAGACAGTCTCACTAAGCCTAGAGAGACTAGACTGAAACTTACTATCCTCCTGCTTCAGCTTCCTGAATAGCTGAGATTACAACCGTGGGCCACTAAGCCTGGCTGAGGAGTTTTCTTATTATTGAACTTTCTAGTGTCCTTTTGTTCATTTGCTTTCTTGTATTCTTATCTTTATGATCATTTTAAGGCACTGTCACTTTAAAATAGCTTTATATAATCAAAAGATTTTTTGTAAGTCTCCTTGCAACCACAAAGCAAAAACTTATAATAGACAAGTCAAAAATAATAAGTAAGGAACAAAAACATGCTAATAGAGTAATCCAAGGGTAATTGTGAGAGAAAGAAAAAGGAACTGCAGCAAAACTAGAAGTCACATAAAGGCTGCAGTAAGATCTTACTTAGCAATAATTACTTTGACTGTAAATGGGTTAAGTCACCCAATTAAAAGCCATAGAGCAACTGGATGTGATGACACGTGCCTATCATCTCAGCTAATTTAGGAGGCTAACATGAAAGGAGTTCAAGTCCAGCTTGGGAAACATAGTGAGATCACTTGTCAAAAATTAAAGTGTGAAAATGCATGGAGTGATGGAATGCAACAAAGGAAAGACTGGCAGCTACATTGTTAACAATAAACTCACTTCATCTCTAAGGTACTGCATTAGTCAGATTTCTTATCACTGAGACACAGTCCCCACACACATACGTGAAGGAGAAGTTTAATTTGCTCATGGGTTCAGTCCATGATCAACTAGCTCTGGTAGAAGATTGTTACAGAACAAAGCTGCTTAGTTCACAGTGAGCCAGGAAGCAGAGTATGTGAAGACTGCTAGAGAGAAAAAGGAGAGCAACACACATAGACCCCAAGGCCATACTCCCACCACCTACCCAGACACACATAGAAGTGTGTTCCACCCATACCCAGGGTGAATCCCAAAGTTGATCACATTTAAACTCCACTGTCACCACCACAGATTCATACAGACCGGGAGTGGAGGGATAGTTTAAGACATTTCATACATATGGAAGCCAAATGAAAGTTGGAATAGCTATGCAAATGCCAGGTAGAACAGACTTTAAAGCAAAGGCAGTAAAACAAAACAAAACACAACAAAAAAAAGACAACGAAGGCCACTATATAATGACAAAGTGGTCAATTTAGCAAAAGGGAATAATTCTAAGTATATATCCACCTAATATTGGAGCACCTAAATGTATAAAGCAACTATTAATAGACATAAAGGGAAAATAAATTCCAATACAATAATAGTTGCAAATTTTAAAAACTCACTTTCACCTATGGAGAAATCATCCATCAAAAGAATCCACTAAGGATCATCTTAGTTTAATTGCATCCTAGACTAAAATGGACCTAATAGATAACTACAGAATGATTTGGCCAACAGCTGTTGAATACATATTTTTCTCAGCAGCACATAGCCCATTCTTTACAACAGATCATATGATAGGCCACAAGTCTCAATAAATTCTAAGTAAACAAAAACTTACCAAATATCTTTTTTAGTTACAATGACATAAAAGTAGTTGTTGGAAAAACTTTGAAACTGTAAAAACTTATGGAATTCAGCAGCTTACTTTCAATCAACCAATGGAAAAAGGAAGAAATGAAGAAAAATTTTTAAATTATTGAAAAAAACGAAAATAGAGATATGACATGCCAAAACCTGTAGGCTACAACAAAAGTAGAACTAAGGGAGAAGTTTACAGTAACTAATGCCTAATCAAAAATGTGGAAAGATCTCAAATAACCAATCCATCTCAAAGAACTAGAAAAACAAGAGTAATATAAACTCAAATTTGATAGAAGAAAAAATAATAAAAATCAGAGCAAAAATAAATGAAAGGGAGACCAAAAAAATACAAAATACTAATTTAATAAAGAATTGACTCTTGAATACAATAAACAAAATGTAAACAAATGATTACACAGACTAAGAAAAGAAGGGTATAATAAATAAAATCAGAAAAGGCAATCATTACAGCTGCTACCCCAGAAATACAAAAGATCACTAGAGATTATTTTGAAAACTTATATGCTGACAAATTTGATAATCTAGGAAAAATACACAGATACTAATAAGCTTGCATCACAAAGAGATAAATAACCTGAGCAGATCGGTAAAAACTCGTGAGATTCAATCAGTAATTAAAAGCTTCCAATCAAAGTAAAGCCCAGGAATAAATGGTTTCACTGTTGAATTCTACCAAACATTTGTACAAAAAATAATACCATGTTTTCTTAAATTATTCCAAAAAAGAAAAGGAGAAAATCTTTTCAAATATCTTCTGAGGGCAATTTTTCTGAGGGCAGTGTTACCCTGATTAAAAAAACAAAACAAAAATAAAAGCTACAGGCCAATATTCTTGATAACTTTATATTCAAAAATTCTCAGCAAAATATTAGCAAATCAAATCCCATGCAACAATAGAAGCATTATTCACCATGATCAAGAAGGATGTATTCCAGGGGCACAAAGATGGCTCAATATACCACACATCCCAACAATATGCCTCATGCCAAGAGAATGAAGGGCAAAGACCATATGATTATATCTCAGCTGGTGAAGAAAAGGCATTTGATAAGATTCAACATCTGTTATGGTTTATACATTGTGGCAACTTGAGAAGTCTAGAAGCTTAATTAACTAACTCAACAGCTCTACATCCTGGGGTGTAGAGCACAAGCAGTTACCTGTTCATTGTGTCAATCTGAGAAGGTCAGAAGTTTAACTAAGAGACTCAGCAGGGAGCCAGGGTTCTTTGTAAATATCCTCATCCTGTGCAAAGGAAGGAAAGGAGATTTGTGAAGCTATACCCACCCTGGAGGGAGGGGATGGCCTGTGTACAATATAAGGGAGGAGAAGAGACTTGCTCTTACCCCCTTTTACTCTGGCTGCTTTTGCTCAGCTGCTGCCTTGAAGTGTTGCCCCAGTGCCATGCCACCCTGCCTTGTAGCCAGCTGATTATGGACTGAAACCTCCAAAAATGGTAAGCTAAATAAACCTTTCTTCCCTAATTTTGGGTGTCAGGTATTTTGTCTCAGCAATGAGTGAAAAGTAACTAAGACAACATCCCTTCACAAAAATGTGGAACAAACTAGGCATGCAAGGAATGTACTTCAACATAATAAAGTCAATTTATAATAAGCCAGTAGCTAACGTTATATTCAACGGTAAAAAGCTGAGAACTTTCTAAGGCCTGGAAAAACCCAAGAATGCCCACTTTGACCACTTATGTTCAGTGTATTAACTCAAGTCCTAGCCAGAGCAAGTAGGCCAAAGGGAAAAAAAAAAAAAAGCATCTACATTGAAAAAAACAATCAATTTGTCAATGGTTACAAGTGACACAAACTGGGATGCAGAAAACCCCAAAACTCAAAGTTATTTGACTATGAAAACTGATGAATGAATTCAGCAAAGACATAGGATGCAAAATTAACACACAAAAGTCAGTAGTATTGTGACACACAAATAGAAAATTATCTTTACTCAAAAGTGAGTGAGTGAGGATACAAGCATATTTTACACTATTTAAACACTGCACATGATATGTATGAATCAAATATCACATAGTACCCCACAAGTATGTATAATTTCTCTATTTTGGTGAATCAGTTAAACAGTAAAAATTTAAAAATAAAGATTCATGTATCTACTTGCCAGGTTGCCCTAATAAGAACATGAAACCCATATGTTCTGGCAATCTGAGGACATTGTCTTGCTCCTGGACTGACTGGGACTATATCCAAGAAAACCTATTTCTGCTGGAATTATGATGAGAAATCTTATTACGTCTCATGAATCAAAGAACTTACCATGTTCTCTCAGAAAGAAATTCTTTATTTATTATCAACACTATTTTAAACCTTCACTTTCCAAGAAATATTTTATGAACATATTATGTATTAAAGGAAGAGATTACCAGTATTCACATTTCAAGGAAATGTTTCAGATGCATCTTCCTCTATTTTCCTTGCTGAAACTGGGGAGAAGATAATTTGATTCCTAGCAATATCATCATTCTGATTTGATGTTGCTTTGAATACCCTCTTGGGAAAAATCAAACCCTAGCTCATAGAGACAGGGAGAACTCAATATAATCACATACCTTGATTGAAAAGAGTTTCAGAATTTCTGTCATACTGCAGTGGGGGATGTCATGAGCTTTCATTAAGCTTAATTAATTCTGCTTCTTGTTACTCTAACACTGTATGAATGAAGTCAGAGACAAATGAGGTGTTTTAAGTAATGCCTAGTCAAAGTATTTTTATTTTAAAATGAAGCCTTAGTAGATAACTATCTATAAAAAAAGTCTTATTCTTTGGGGGATAAATGAGAACTGCCTCCTTCAAAAATGTTGGTTAAGTCACTGCAGATACTGGGCAAACCTGGCTTTGCTGGGTTTGCTGTTTTAGAGATAAAGTGACAAATGCCTCCCCTGCAGTATCGACTTCAGCTTGACATGTGCAGAAGATGAATACTGGAATAGCTCTTTGTGCGTAAATTGCCTTCTTTCTCCCTTATTTTATCTTTCCACAAGTTTAAAAGTAGTAACTTTGCGTGGTTATGGTCATAACCTTAATAGCTCTTGCAAAATTTTCAGATTCTGTGAGGTGATTCTGTGACCAAAGCACAAGAAAATAATCTTACCATGAATTAAAGAAATTACAATGGAATGAACTATACAACCCATTTTTTGGCTCAGTTAGTTTTTGTGGAGTGAGTGTAGAATTAGAGGACGTGTGAGAGAGGAGAAAGGCTGAGGAGAAAGGCTTGCTGGGGACAGCAGATGGTAGCTGCAGAGCGCTATGTAGTAAGTTAGTTTCTGGGCAAATTATTCTAAATTCATTTCTTAAAAATTACATTTAAAATCACTTTATCCTCCTGTGTCTTAAAACATAGTCTTTCACACGAGTCTTTGAAAAGTATGAATCCCAGCAACTTGATTTAAAACATTGCTGTACTGTTATTTGAGGTAGAAATGATTTTGACAAATATCACACATCCTACTATTTCTTCAAGCATTCACGCCCCATACAATATTAAATGGCCTTCTCTCCATGCAGTGCTGCTGAAATACCAAAAGCCTGGGCTGTTTTGAATAAGGGCATAAAAGAGGGCCGAAGTCTGGGAGGCTACTTCCCACCTTCTCAGCTCAACTCCATCTGGACAATAGATCTTTCAAACCCTTTCTCCTAAAAGCAGGGATCTTCTGACTCATAGACCTTGTTACTGACCCCTCTCTATTTTATTTATTTATAGATTTTATTATACATGTTTTAATGAAGTTTGTTTTAACTGATAGAAAAACACACTGTACTGATTACTGGGGAGTGTGTTGTCTCGATGCACACGGATGTGCTGCAGTCAGTGCTCAAAGCTCCGGCCACCTCTTCCTAAACCCTCTCCAGATTCTAAGTTCCAGTCCACCCCTTCATTTACAGCACCCTTTCCATTCTGCCCACAGTGCCCTGCCCAGCTCAGATTCTCATGTTCTTCTCTTTGCCATGATTCTCCTGATATGATGTCAAGGGATCCCGCTGTCCCTACCTCTGCTGACCATTTTTTTTTTTTTTAGTTTCATTTAAGTGCAATCAGAACTTAGATTTCACCGTGTCTCAGAATGTCCGCATGCTCAGGACCTTGGCTTCAAATGTTCTCTCTCATTTACTCCTATAACACAGCCCTTCCCTCTCCATCTTTTTTATTTATTTTATTTTATTGGCATATGTTTGCTGAACATGCATTTTGCAGTCATGTTGGGGAGTTGGTCCATGAGCAAAATAAACTTGTTTCCTTTTTTCAATCCCCTTCCCTCCCTCTTATCCTCCTCTAGTTCCCATTTCCTTCATTTATTATTGTGGGTATTATTAATCTTAGTTCATGCTTATGGCATAACATACCAATGTTCTTTGAGGTTATTAGGACCTTGGGGAGGGTGCATCTTCACTCTACCTATTTCCCCCTCCTCTCCTTTCACCCCTCATCCTTGGTCCCCTGAACTGTAGAGAGCGGTAAAGCTTCACAGCTGCTGCCCCGCCTCTCTCCCCTGTGGGCATCCGGTGTGTCAGCCTACATTTCCCATGATCCTCTCCAGCCTAACCCGGAAATGACAACAGCCTATCCATGCTCACCACACCCCTGTGCGATGACAGCTTCCGTTCCTGCTTCTATATAAGCTGTAAACACTTCCGCAATAAACGAGACTTGATCGGAACTGCTCGACTTGTCTCCATTTCTCTCTCCT
>RJWM01027470.1:7478-26875 GCA_004363535.1 Dasyprocta punctata
TGACCATTGATGTTGAACATTTTTTCATATATTTATTTGCCATTTGTATTTCTTTCTCTGAGAAGTGTGTATTCATCTCAGATGCCCATTTTTGGATTGGGTCCTTGAATTTTAGGGGCCTGATTTTTTTAAATTCTTTATATGTTTTAGATAGAAGTCCTTTGTCTGATGGACAATTGGCTAAGATATTTTCCCAGTTTGTGGGTTTTCTTTTCACTCTGTTGGAGATTTCCTTTGACATGCAAAAACTTTTCAGTAGGGTGAGATCCCAGGTGTTGATTCTGGAAAGTGTTTCCCGTGCAATGTGACTTTTGTTCATGAACTCTCTGCCTATTCCTATGTCATCAAGATTTTTACCTACTCTGTCTTCTAGTAAGTTTAGTGTCGTTGTTTTTATATTCAGATTTTTGATCCATTTTGACTTTCTTTTAGTGCATGGTGACAGGCATGGATCTAGTTTTAGTTTATGGCATATAGAAAGCTAGTTTCTCCAGCACCATTTGTTGAAGAGGCTGTCTTTCTTCCAATATATATATTTGGCCCCTTTGTGAAAGATGAGGTGTCTGAGTGTGCATGTATTTGTGGCTGTATCTTCTAATCTATTCCACTGATCTTCAGGTCTATTTTGATTCCAGTACCATGCTGATTTGATCACAGTAGCTTTGTAGTATAGTTTCAAATCAGGGATTGTGATGCCTCCTGCCCTCCCTTTGTAACCCAGAATTGCCTTTGCTATTCTAGGTCTTTTCTGGTTCCAGATGAATTTCAGGAATGCTTTCTCTAGCTCTGTGAGGTAGGCAGGTGGTATTTTGATTCCGACTGCATTGAATCTGGATAATAATTTTGGGAGCATATCCATTTTCACGATATTTGTTCTTCCTATGCATGAACAGGGAATATCTCTCCATTTTCTGAAATCTTCTTCGATTTCCTTCCTTAGAGTAATGTAATTTTCACTGTATAGATCTTTTACTTCCTTTGTTAGATTGATTCTTAAGTATTTCATGTTTTTGGATGCTATAGGGTGTGGCTTCGCTTATTTCTCTCTCAGTGACTTTGTTGTTTGTGTACAGGAATGCTATTGATTTTTGAGTGCTCACCTTGTATTCACCTACCTTACTAAATTTAGTTATTACTTCTAAAAGTCTTCTAATGGATTTTTGGGGGTCTTCTATGTAGAGTATCATATCGTCTGCAAATAATGATAATTTCACTTCTTCCTTTCCTATTCTTATTTCCTTTATTTCTTTCTCTTGTTGGTTTTTCTCCATTTAGTAAGATGTGGGCTGTTGGTTTATGATATATGGCTTTTATCAGGTTGAGGTAGAGACCATCTATTCTGATTTTCTGTAGGGGTTTGATCATGAATGGGTGTTGGATTTTGTCGAAAGCTTTTTCTGCATCTATTGAGATGATCATGTGGTTCTTGTCCTTGGCCCTGTTGATATGGTGTATTACATGTATTGATTTCTGAATGTTGATCTGCATTCCTGGGATGAATCCCACTTGATCGTGGTGTATAATCTTTCCGATAACTTGCTGTATTCTATTTGCCAGAATTTTATTGAGGATTTTTACATCTATGTTCATTAGAGAGAGTGGCCTATAATTTTCTTTTTTGTTTGGGTCTTTCTGTGGTTTTGGTATTAGGGTAATGCTTGCTTCCAGGAATGAGATAGGGAGACTCGCTTCCCTTTCGATTTCATTGAAGAGTCTGAGGAGTGTTGGCATTAAGTCTTCCCTAAATTTCTTGTAGAATTCAGCAGTGAATCCATCATGGACTGAGCTTTTCTTTGTTGGTAGGGTCTTAATTACATTTTCAATTTCGTAAGCTGATATTGAGTCATTCAGCAACTTTACGTCTTCTTGATTTAGCTTTGGTAATTCATAGGTTTCTAGGAATCTGTCCATTTCTTCTGTGTTATTGAATCTATGTGAGTAGATGTTTTCGAAGTAGGTGTTGATGATATTCTGTATTTCCACTGGGTCTGTAGTGATTTTACCCTTTTCATTTCTTATTGCATGAATCTCAATTTTTTCTTTCCTCTTTTTGATAAGGTTGGCTAGGGGTTTATCAATTTTATTTACTCTTTCAAAGAACCAACTCTTCGATTCATTAATTCTTTGTATTGTTTTCTTAGTTTCAATTGCATTAATTTCTGCTCTAATCTTAATAATTTCCTCCCTTCTTTGGGCTTTGGGCTTGACTTGCTCTTCTTTTTCTAGAAGCTTGAGGTGCAGCATTAGGTTGTTTACATGTGTGCTTTCCGTTTTTCTGATATGAGAATTTAGTGCTATAAATTTCCCTCTGAGGACTGCTTTCATTGTATCCCACAGGTTCCGGTAATTTGTATTTGCATTTTCATTCAATTGTAGATATTGTTTAATTTCTTCTTTAACTTCTTCTGTGACCCATTGGTTATTTAGAAGGTTGTTATTTAATTTCCACGTGTTTATGCGGTTATTGTAGGTTTTTCTGTCGTTCATTTCCAATTTTACTGCGCTGTGGTCAGATAATGTGCATGGAGTTATTTCAGTTCATTTGTATTTACTTAAGCTTACTTTGTGGACCAGTATATGATCTATTTTACGGAATGACCCATGTGCAGATGAGAAGAATGTGTATTCTGATGTTGATGGGTGGAATACTCGGTATACATCTACTAGGTCCATTGTTTATTTGGTTTTTCATATCTACTAAGAATTGTCTTACATAGTTGGGTGCTCCCAAACTCGGTGCATATATATTTATGCTTGTAATCTCTTCCTCTTGAAGTTTTCCCCTGACAAGTATATAGTGAACTTCTTTTTCTCTTTTGATCATTCTCGGTTTGAAGTTTACATTGTCTGCAAACAGAATAGCTACCCCTGCTTTTTTCTGGGTTCCTGTTTCATGGAGTATTGTTTTCCAGCCTTTGATTTTTAGTCTGTGAATTTACTTTTGAGTGAAATGTGTTTCTTGTACACAGCATATTGTTGGATTTTGTTTCTTAACCCACTCTGCTAGTCTGTTTCTTTTTATTGGTGAGTTGAGACCATTTACATTGACTGATATAACTGATACATACTGTGTCATCCCTGTCATGATATCTTTCTGTTGTTTGTTTTCTACATTTTCTGTTTAATTACTTGCCCTGCTTAGTGGTTTCCTTTTGTTGTTGTTCTTAAGATTCTAGGTATCTTTGTCTCTTTCTAGAGTATCTTTCAGTACTCTCTGTAGTGTTGTTTTGGTGGTCATACAGTTCTTTAGTTCTTCTTTGTCATGAAGGTATCTTATTTCTCCATCAATTTTTAAGGATAGTTTTGCAGGGTACATCAATCTGGGTTGAAAGTTATTTTCTTTCAGGATTTGAAATACTTCACTCCAAACTCTTCCTAACTTAAAGGTTTGTGTTGAGAAGTCTGCCATGATTCTGATAGGCTTTCCTTTATAGGTGTTCTGTTTCTTTTCTCTGACAGCTTTTAGTATTTTCTTCTTGTGCTGTATTTCTGATACCCTTATTATTATATATATGGGTGAGGATTTATTTTGGTTGTGGTTAATTGGGATTCTGTATGCCTCGGTTACCTGTATTTCAGATTCTCTTCCCATGTTTGGAAAGTTTTTTGCTATTATTTCTGTGAATAGTCTTCGCAGGTCATTAGTATTGACCCCTCCTTTTTCGTTTATGCCTATTAATCTTACGTTATTTCTCTTGGCATGTTGTTGCAGCTGTTGAATTGTTGTTTCTTGTTTCCTTACTATTTTTAGGAGATCTTTTCTTTTGTGGCCATGATCTCCCATGCTGTCTTCAAGATCTGAGATTCTATCTTCAGCTTCGTTTAAGCGGTTTTTCAAACTTTCCATGGAGTTTTTCATTACCTGCATTTCCCTTTGCATCTGTTTCATGCATTCTGTTTGTATCTTGTATTGTTCATTCAAAGTTTTGATCATTTTCCTTAGTTCTTCTATTTTGCATCTTGCTCTTCTTTAGATACACATTCCTTTAATGAGTCTCATTTCATTTTTTAGCTGAGAGAATATTTCTGATTTGAATTTCTCTATAGCTTCATCAAGCTGTTTCTTTATTGTATTTTCTATTATTTCAGTAAGTCCCTTTGTGTTACTCCCACTGTCTTCCATTTCAGTGTCTCTTGGGTTTGTTCTTAGTGGGCTGGGGGACAGAGACTGCCTCTTAGTCTTTCGTTTGGTCATTTTCTTCTAGAACCTATGTGGCCCTGTGTCTTGCGAGGCTGACTGGGCATTCCCCTGAGGGTCGTGCCAATTCTTGGATCGCACTGAATTGTGGGACCCAGTCGAGCTGGGTCCTGTGTGGGGCAATGGAGGGTGGCCTCCCAGAGCATGCAGATGGAGCCTCCGCCTTAACTGGGTGGGTGGCCAAGGCCTCCTGGTCCTGGGGATCTAGGTAGATTACCCCAGGGTGACGCCACCCAGAGCCCAGGTCTCTCTTGTGCTGTATTTCTGATGTCCTAATTGTTATGTATCTGGGTGAAGATTTATTTTGGTTATGGTTAATTGGGGTTCTGTATGCCTCACTTACCTGTATATGAGATTCTTTTCCCATGGTTAGATTTTCTGCTATCAGTTTTGCAAATAGTCTATGCAGATCATTTTTATTGACTCTTGCTATTTCACTGATGCCTGTTAATCTTATGATATTTCTCTTGGCATCATCTTGCAGCTGTTGAATTGTTTCCAGGTTCCTTGTTGTTTTTATTTGAGAAAAAAAGACACATAGAAGGACAAAAAGCAAAAGAGAGAAACAAACGACTAGAGTAAATGCACAACAGTAACATTACAGGTTTACAAAAGAAGATGGTAGAAACTTGACAATGTTACAATACTGCATATTGTTACCTTCAAACTGGTTGTTTACATTAACAGATATAGACATGCAAAATTGATCTAATCATATGAGTATTAACTGTTCTTTCTCAGTATCTAATACATTCAGCAATATGTTCCTTTTAGTTATCTTACATATACATATATACAGATTAATATCTTTTCCTTTTCCCTTCCCTCTTCCCCATTTTCCCTTCACAATTACTTTTGTTCTTCGAGTCGTTTTTTACCCGTATATAGTATTTATTATAGATTTTGGATCATATATTCCTTTTCCGTTTCTTACACTAGTTAGACAATACGATATTTACACATGTGGGTTTGATTTATATCACTTATGAGTACGGTCTCAAGTCGTGTCCATTTAATTATAAAAGTCTCAATGCAATCTTTCTTAATAGCTGAGTAATACTCCATTGTATAAAACTACCACATCTTTTTAATCCATTTTTCATTGATGGGCACTTGGGTTGTTTCCAAGATCTGGCTATTACAAATTGGGTTGCTATAAACATGAGTACACAAATACCACTGTGGTATGATGTTTTCAGTTCTTCTGGGAAAATGCCCAGAAGTGGGATAGCTGGGTTGAATGGGATCTCTAATCCTAGCTTCTTGAGGAATCTCCACACTGACTTCCACAGTGGCTTCACCAGTCTACACTCCCACCAACAGTGGAGAAGAGTTCCTTTTTCCCCACAGCCCCTCCAGCATTTGTTCTTGCTTGATTTTTTAATCTTGGCCATTCTTTCTGGAGTGAGATGGAATCTCAGTGTTGTTTTAATTTACATGTCCTGAGCGACCATTCACGTTAGACATATTTCTTTGTCATTTGTATTTCTTTCTCTGAGTACTGTGTATTCATCTCAGATGCCCATTTTTGGATTGGGTCCTTCAATTTGAGGGGACTGATTTCTTTTTAATTCTTTATACATTTTAGATAGAAGTCCTTTGTCTGATGGACAATTGGCTAAGATATTTTCCCAATCCGTGGGTTTTCTTTTCACTCTGTTGAAGATTTCCTTTGACATGCAAAAACTTTTTAGTAAGATGAGATCCCAGTTGTTGATTCTAGGAAGTGTTTCCTGTGCATTTTGATTTTTGTTCATGAACTCTCTGCCTACTCCTATATCATCAGGATTTTACCTACTCTGTTTTCTAGTAAGTTTATTGTCTCTGTTTTAATATTCAGATCTTTGGTTCATTTTGACTTTATTTTAGTGCGTGATGATAGACATGGATCTAGTTTTAGTTTACAGCATATAAAAAGCCAGTTTTTCCAGCACCAGTTGTTAAAGAAGCTATCTTTCTTCCAATGTACATGTTTGGCCCCTTTATCAAAGACGAGGTGGTTAAGTGTGTTTGTAGTTGTGGCTGTATCTTCTAATCTATTCCATTGATCTTCTGGTCTGTTTTGATTCCAGTACCATGCGGATTTTATCACAGTAGCTTTGTAGTATAGTTTCAAGTCAGGGATTGTGATGTCTCCTAGCTTCCCTTTGTTGCCCAGAATTACCTTTGCTATTCTAGGTCTTTTCTGGTTCCAGATGAATTTCAGGAATGCTTTCTCTAGTTCTCTGAGGCAAGCAGGTGGTATTTCGATTGGGATTGCATTAAATCTATATAATAATTTTGGGAGAATTGCCATTTTCATGATGTTTGTTCTTCGTATGCATGAACAGGGAATATCTTTCCATTTTCTGAAATCTTCTTTGATTTCCTTCTTCAGAGTACTGTAATTTTCACTGTAGAGATCTTTTACATCCTTGTTACATTGATTCCTAAGTATTTCATTTTTTTTGGATGTTACAGTGAAGGGTGTGGTTTCCCTTGTTTCTCTATCAGTGACTTTGTTGTTTGTATGCAGGAATGCTATTGATTTTTGAGTGTTCACCTTGTATCCAGCAACCTTACTGAATGTGGTTATTACTTCTAGAAGTCTTCTGATGGATTTTTGAGGTACTTCTATGTAGAGTATCATACTGCCTGCAAATAATGATAAGTTCACTTCTTCCTTTCCAATCCTTATTCCCTTTATTTCTTTCTCTTGTCTAATTCCTGTTGCTAGTATTTCCAGAACTATATTGAATAGGAGTGGTGATAATGGACATCCTTGTCTTGTTCCTGATTTTAGGTTGAAAGTTTTCAGTTTTTCTCCATGTAGTAAGTTGTTGGCTGTTGGTCTATGATATATGACTTTTATCAGGTTGAGGTAGAGACCATCTATTCCAATATTCTGCAATGTTTTTATCATGAATGGGTGTTGGATTTTATCAACAGCTTTTTATGCTTCTATTGAGATGATCATGTGGTTCTTGCCCTTGCCCGTGTTGATATGGTGTATTGCATTTATTGATTTGCGTATGTTGAACCATCCCTGCATTCCTGGAATGAATCCCACTTGATCGTAATGTATCATCTTTCTGATAACTTTCTGTATTTCATTTGCCAGTACTTTATTGAGGATTTTTGCATCTATGTTCATGAGGGAGATTGGCCTGTAATTTTCTTTTTTGGTTGGGTCTTTCTCTGGTTTTGCTGTTAGGGTAATACTTGTTTCCAGGAATGAGTTAGGGAGACTTACTTCCCTTTCAATTTCATTGAAGAGTTTGAGGAGTGTTGGCATTAAGTCTTCCCTATATTTCTTGTAGAATTCAGCAGTGAATCCATCAGGTCCTGGGCTTTCTTTGTTGGTAGGGTCCTAATCACATTTTCAATTTCATTAACTGAAATTGGGTTATTGAGCAGTTTTATATCTTTTTGATTCAGCTTTGGTAATTCATAGGTTCCTAGGAATCTGTGCGTTTCTTCCATGTTATTGAATCTGTGTGAGTAAAGGTTTTTAAATAGGTATTGTTGATCTTCTGTATTTCCACAGGTCTCTACTGATTTTACCCTTGTCATTTCTTATTGCATGAATCTGAGTTTTTTCTTTTCTCTTTTTAATAAGGTTTGCTAGTGGTTTATCAATTTTATTTACTCTTTCAAAGAACCAACTCTTCGATTCATTAATTCTTTTTGTTGTTTTCTTTGTTTCAGTTGTATTAATTTCTGCTCTAATCTTAATAATTTCCTCCCTTCTTTGGGGTTTGGACTTGACTTGCTCTTCTGTTTCTAGAAGTTTGAGATGCATCATTAGGTTGTTTATGTGTGTTCTTTTCATTTTTCTTATGTGAGAGTTTGGTGCTATAAATTTCCCTCTGAGGACTGCTTTCATTGTGTCCCACAGGTTCCGATAATTTGTATTTTCGTTTTTATTCTGTTGTAGATATTGTTTAATTTCTTAACTTCTTCTGTGACCCCTTGGTTATTTAGGAGAGTATTATTTAATTTCCATGTGTTTATGCGGTTATTGTAGGTTTTTTTGGCATTTCTTTCCAATTTGTCTATAGCTTCATGGAGTTGCTTCTCTACTGCATGTGCTATAATTTCAGAATGTTCAGTTGTTTGACTCCCAGTGTCTTCTCTTTCAGGGTCTCGGGTTTGTTCTTGGTGGGCTGGCGGATTGAGTCTGCCTCTTGGTCTTTAATTTTGTTATTTTCTTCTGGGATCTCTGTGGCTCTCTGTCCTGTGAGGCTGACCAGGCATTACCCTGGTGAGTTGCTCTGAGTTGTGTGACTGTGTACAGCTGGATCCTGTGCACAGCTAATGAGGGTGCACTCCTGGAGTGTGCTGCTGGAGCCTCCACCTTACTGGATGGGGGCCAAGACCTCCATACCCAGGCACCTAGGTGGAGCGTACCCCAGAGTGTGGGGCCACCCAGACCCTGAGTCTGGCTGCAAGTTCAGAGCCTCTGGAGTGCCAGGCAAGCCTGGGTGAGTCCCAGGCCTACAGTGCTGTGGCCTTGCTCCTGGCTGGGTGGTACTGCAACCTCCCTTGTTTTTTTTTTCCAGAGATCTTTTCTTTCATGATCTTAAGCTTCCATGCTGTCTTCAATGTCTGACAGTCTATCTTCTTCATTCAAGCCATTTTGCCAACTTTCCATGGAATTTTTCATTTCATGAATTTCCCTTTGAATCTGTTTCATGCATTCTATTTGTGTCTTATTTTGTTCATTCAAAGTTTGCATTGTTTTCTTATATTCTTCTCTTTTTTGTCTTGATTTTCTTTAGATACACTCAGCATTTCTTTCATAATTATTATCATTTCATACTTTAGATGAGAGATTTTTTCTCATTTCAGTTCCTCTATAGCTTCATGGATTTGTTTCTTACTTCAGTTGCTATCATTTTCGAAAGTTCAAAAACATTAAAGGAAAAAGAAAAAGAAAGTTCGATTGTGTGATTCCCAGTTTCTTTCATTTCAGTGTTTTGATTTGTTCTCAGTGGCCTGGGAAATTGAGACTGTCTCTTGCTCTTTCATTTTGTCATTTTCTTCTGAGACCTGTGTGACTGGGCAGACAGCCTCCCAATGAATTACAGTTGAACCCTGTGCTCAGTTGAGCTTTGGTCCCCCAATATCCCTATGGCTAGCTGGGGCACACCCCCAGACTGAGGCACTGGATCCTTGTGCTCTGTGGTCTGTGATGCTGGCCATATATTCCCCTAATGTGCTTTGTTGGGTTCCTTTGGGACCCTGTGCTGGACAAGGTTTGTATCCTCCCTGTAACTAGCAGGGTCACATCCCTGGAGCTTGTTCCTGGGGCTAGAACCTGGCTGTGAAGCATTCAGAGCCTCTGCAGCCCAGGTGGCTAGCAGAGACACACCCCTGGGGTGTGTTGCTAGACCTACCACTTTACTAGGTGGGGGTCGGATTTCCTGGTACCTTGGTGGCTAGGCAGAGTTCACCCTGGAGTGTGGCACCACCAGGACCTTGAGTCTGTATCCAAGGAGTTTAGAGCCTTTGGAGCATGGGGCAAGCCCGGGTGAGCCCCTCTCATAAGGTGCACTTAGCTCGCTCCTCACTAGGTGTAGTTCACAACCTCTAGGTCTTGCTGTGCAGCCACAACCCTGAACAATGGAGCTCGTGCCTTGTGTTCTAATATGCAGAGCTCAAATTCTCCAACACCCTTCAGCTACACTGGCTGCTCCCTCATGAGCAGCTCTGGGGCTCTCTGCTGGGCTGGTCTCGGTACTTTCTGTGTCCTGTGAGGCTGGCCAGGCATTCCCATGATGGATTGTGCTGGGATGCTGGACTGAGCAGAGCTCAATCCTCTGTGCAGCTATTGAGGGCTTACTCCAGGAGTGTGTTGCTGGACCCTCCACCTTACTGGGTGGAGGTTGGAATCCCTGGGACCTAGGCAGCTACATGGAGCACGCCTCAGAGTGTGGCACCACGAGGACCTTGAGTCTGGTTGCAGGGAGTTCAGAGCCTCTGGAGCCTTGTTGGCTCTTTGAAAGAATAAATATTGATAAAGCCATAACCCACCTTATCAAAAAATGAAAGAATAGACTCAAATTCATATAATGATTGAAAAGTGAGAAATCAATACAGATCTTGTGAATATTCAGAAGCTCACCAATAAATACTTTGAAAATCTTTAATCTCATAAGATGGAAAACACAGAAGAAATATGCAGATTCCTAGATACATAGAAACTACCAGATGTGTATCAACAAGGTATAAAAATTCTGAGTAACCCAATATCAGTCAATGAAGTTGAAAATTTAATTAAAAGCTTAACAAAGAAATGCCCACTTCCTGATGGATTCACTGCTGAATTCTTGAAAACTTTAGAGAATAATTAATACCAGTACTCCTCAAAATCTTTAGTGAAATTTAGAGGGAAACAGTTCTCCCTTACTCATTCACTGAGGCAAGGAGTACCCTGATACAAAAACCAGAGAAATACCCAATAAAAAAAGAACTACAAGTCAATCACTCTAATTAGCATAGATATAAAAATCCTCAGTATGACACCAGCAAACAGAATACAGCAAACTTTCAAGAAGGTTACAGAGCATAATCAGAAATGCAAAGATGTTTTAACATATGCAAATCTATAATCATAATACATCATATCAACTAAGCCAAGGACTAAAATCACATGATCAGCTCAATGGATGCAGAAAAAGCTTTTGACAAAGTCCAAAGCTCATTCATGATAAAAATAAAAATATACCACGCCATACAGAAAATCCGAACAGATGGTATTTGCCTCAGTCTGAGTAAAGTCACTTATTATAAACCAATAGCCAACTTCATATTGAATGGAGAAAAAATGAAAACTTTTACTCTAAAATAAGGAACAAGACAAGGATACTCATTCTCGCCAATCTTATTCAGTATACTACTGGAAAAACTAGCCAGAGCAATTAGACAAGAGAGAGAAATAAAAGGAATAAGGATAGGAAAGAAAAAAGTTAAATTATTATTTTTCACAAGTGACATGATACTCTGCATAGAAGATCCAAAAAATGTCACCAAAACAATTCTAGATTTCATAACAAAATTCAGCAGCATATCTTGACACAAAGTCAACACTGAATAACCTAAAGCATTCCTGTATACAAACAACAAATTCATTTAGAATTGAATTAAGGAAAACACGTGCTTCACAATAGCATCTGGAAAAAATGAAGCACTTAGGAATTGATTTAACAAAGCATATTTAAAAATCTATATAATGAAAATTATAGTACTCTGAAAAAGAAGACCAAAGAAGAGGTCAGAACATGGAATGCTATCCCCTGCTCAAGGATAGGAAGAATGAACATAGTGAAAATGGTCATAATCCCAAAACTGTTTTACAGATTTTAAAGCAATCCTCATCAATGTATCATTAGCATACCTCAGAGAACTAGAGAAAAATTTCCTAAAATTCATTTGGAACCAAAAGAAATCTTGAGTAGCAAAAGCAATTCTGGACAACAAAGGCAAGGCAGGGGGCATTGCAATCCATGACTTGAAATTATACTACAAAACTAATGTGATAAAATCAGCATTGCATTGGGGAAAAAATAAACCAGAACAGAGTACCAGAGTATCAGATTACAAGATACGTACAGAACTACAAGCACAGTCATCTTATTTCTGAGAAACAGACCAAATATGTCCAATGGAGGAAAAATAGTCTCTTTAATAAATGGTGCTGGAAAAGTGGATCTCTACATGCCAAAGACTAAAACTAGACCCCTGTCAATCACTATGCACTAAAGTCAAAATGGATCAAAGACTTAAATATTAAAACAGAAGCAATAAACTTACTGAAAGAGAAAGTAGGTATAAATTTTAAAGGCATAAGTTGAGGTATAGACATCATGAACAAAACCCAGCTTGCATGGGAAATACTTTAAAGACTCAACAACTGTAACCTCATCATACTAAAAAGCTTTTGCACACCAAAAGAAACCAACAACAGAGTGAAAAGACAACCCACAACATGAGAAAAAGTTTTACCTAATTTTCCCTCAGACAAAGGACTTCCATCTAGAGCATATAAAGTATTGAAAACAATTAGGACTCCCAAATTAAAGCACCCAATCAAAAAAGGGACATCTGAAATGAACACACACTTCTCAGATGAAGAAATACAAATGAAAAACAAATATATGAAAAAGTGTTCAGCATCACCGACCACTCAAGAGATGCAAATTAAAACAACACTGACATTCTATCTCATCTCAGAAAGAATGACTATCATCAAGAAATCATCCAATAACAATGACTGGAGGGGCTTTGAGGAAAAAAAAACTCTTCTTCACTGTTGGTGGAATTGTTGACTGATAAAACCACTACGGAAATCAGTGTAGAAATTACTCAAAAAACTAAAATTAGAGGTCTCATTCCACTCAACTATTCCACTTCTGGATATCTTCCCAAAAGAATTAAAAACATTATACCACAGTGATATATATGCACCCATAGTTATTAAAGTACAATTTATAATAGCTAAATCTTTGAAACAACTCAAATGCTCATCAACCAAGGGAAGGATGAATAAGATGTATTTTTATACAATGAGATTCCTCTTGACCATATAGAAAGATAAACTTTACACTTTTGTGTTTAAATGAATGCAATTTGAACTCATAAGTGAAATAACTCAGTCTCATGTAAACATTGTATTGTCTCCTTGGTATGATAAATTGAAAGAGTGAATAAGGTCTAAAATGTACAGTAGTTATAGTAAAATGAGAAGATATTTTTCAAAAGGAAAAAGGAACCAGGATGGGAGAAAGGGGAAAGGATAAAAGGAAAAAGGTAATAAATGCAAGTCAGTTATACTATTATTATCTCTTTCTTTATTAAGAAGGAAGTTTTGTGCTAAATTTGATTGCAGAAATTATTATGCCCATATCTGTTACCCTGAGTAACTACTTTAAAAGTAACAACAGGTAATATATTAACTACCATTATTCTCCTATTTCATCCAGAAATTTTGTTTTGCCTTTTTTCCATAAAATAAAAAAATGGGAAAAAATTACTGCAGTGGGCAAAAGTGCTGTAGAATTTCCTAGCTTTTGTCAATAATCTTTATTCTATAATTATTTATGTGGTTACTAAGGTTTCTTAAATTCTTATAGAGTTTTTATAAATCTACTTTGTTGTTTTTGTATTCCTATAATGGAACAAAGCCTTGCAACTTTGTGAACTTGCTGATATCACTGTCCAGTTATATCTTTTTCTCATCATATTTGTGTATTTTCATATTATTATTTTGTAAGGTTGTGGTTCACCTTGAAACTATCCTTGGAGCCTCAGTTCAACAAGTTAAACTGAAGCAAATGAAGTATTCTTTTCAGTTGTGGGCCATGATGATGTCAGCAAAGGGACTTGGTGGGAAGGTATGTGCACTACTTTCTTTACTCTCTTACTTCTTTCCTTATATTTTAATCAAGTTTCTTTGTGAGTGACACATTATGGCAATTGATATAAACAAAAACAAGGAAAATAGTGAAGCATCTAAAGAGCGCATTTTGTGCAGTGTTATGCTGTTATAAGCATATATGTATGTGCAATTGGAGGCAGGGCCCATTGCTTTATGGAAGTCAGGACAAGTTTCTTGTGGAGAAGTTTACCAAATTTTTAATGATTTAGAAAATTTAAACTGGTGAAAATATGATAACATATGTTCTATACCGTGGGGAACACAAGGCATAGACAAGAAGTCAAAGTATGTAAGAAGAAGAAAATCAGTCTCCATATGCTATATGATACACTGACAACATTTAACATTCAGTACAGTATAAAATGATTAAATCATCCTAGTAATCAAAGTCTAAAATAAGCTTCTCCATGAGAGGTTTTCTATGCAGAAACCTTTTTTTAAAAATCTATTTGCCTTTATCCCATGTGTTTTCCCTTTCTGTTCTTATCTGCTAAAATTGGAAGCTGATACAGATACTTGTGACAGAAACTGCCGTTTACTATACATTATTTATGGGTGGCAAAAATTTTATATATAAACTTTTTAAATAAAGATAAGTTAAATTTGACATTTTAAGAAGAAAATACATTTTGTAGTGTTTTATTTACTTGTATATACTATCTAATGGGAATGACTATGTTGTACTGCATCATAGCCAAATCCAAGACACAGGTCACATTTTAGTTTTGGTATCATAGGTAAGAAGTTTACCTGCCCCACGAGAGAATGTTAATCAAAGCATTTATACCCTGTTACAAGTTTATTGTATGGACTAAGACTGTTTCTACTGAAGTGCCTAACATAGAGTAGGAAGAACTCATGTGACACTTATTGTCATAAGGAAAATAATCAATAATTATCATTTTTTCTACAAATAAATAATGTTTTCTTTATACAACCACTTTGAAAATAATCCAGAAGTTAAGGTAAATCAACAAGCTGAGGATGTTTGACTCAGAAATTTAATTTATAGTGTGTGATTAAAACTAAATTAAAAGTTAATTTAAAAAGTCACTTTGAGTTCATTTCCAGGAGATATTCTCCATTATTTTGGAGTGGTTTAAAGTACATGCTGATTGACAAAAGTGACCTGAAGCATAAAATTCAGATAATAGTAAAATGAAGGAAAAAAATTCTTTCTCACCTTGAATTACAATGCTCAACTCAGAGTAAAAGGTCATAACCTTTCTATAGTTATTAATATTTTTATGACAATTAGATTATTTACACAATATCTGAAGACTTTAATGTGATAAAAGAGTGAACCATACTCTGAAGCCCACAGGGACTGGGAGTCCACAACCAGTGACAAGGAATCATCCAGGAACCCTCAGTGAGGCCTGCAGAGACTGGGAGTCTGCTTCCAGCATCCCACACTCAGCTGGGAACCCTTGGTGAGGCCCATGGTGACTGAAAGTCTGCACACAATGACCCATTCACACTCAGGAACCAACTCTGAGACCCATGTAGGCCGGGAGTTTGGGCTCAAGGAACTGTAGTCATCCAGGAACCTATAGTGAGGTCTTCAGAGACTGGGAAGCTGTGCCCAGTGACCAGCCACCCACCAAGGAAGCATAGGTGAGGCCCATTGGGACTGGGAAGTTGTGCCAAGAGGCCCACACACAGCTGGGAACCAACCCTGACACCCATGGAGACTGGGAGTCTAAACCCATAGACCCACAGCCATTGGCAATCCTCAGTGAGTGCCACTCCCAGATGGGCTGCCAGCTCAAGAGGCAACTAGGATTTGACATTCAACTGATATGGAAGAACAAGGAAACTGCTGAAACAAAAGAACAAAATGCAATCTAAAACTTCCAGCTCATCCCAAACAAGTACTAGAGACATATAAATTGATGAATTTGGTAATCACACACCTGAAATTTCTGAAATGATAGTAACGGAAGTAAAGAACAACTACAGGAAGTTGTAAAAGAAATCAGATCAAAATAATCTCTCAGGTAAAAATGGAAATGATAAACATAATGAATGAATGGATGACTTTTTTTTTTGTTTTGTGGCACCGAGGATTGAACTCACAACCTCCCACCTGTCAGACAGGCACTTAAGTCACTGAGCCAAACTCCCAGCCCTTGGATGACTATTTTGAAAGAAGACAAAAATACAATAAAAATAGAAGAGCACTGGAAAATGTTGGGAACATAGAATGAACAATACAGAAAACTGTTAGAATACATGAAACAGATTCAAGGAGATATACAGGAAGTGAAAAATTCCATTCAAAGCTGGCAAAAAAAAATTAAAGGCTGACTCTCAGACTTTGAAGACAGGTTTGCAGTTAGTGATCATGAAAGGAAAGATCTCTTTAAAAAATAAGGAATCAGGAAATAATTCAACAGCTGCAAGATGATGCAAAGATAAAGAGTATATGGCTAATAGGTGTCAATAAACAAGGAGACAACACAAATGACATAAAAAGACTTATTTGCAGAAGCAGTAGCAAAAAATTTCTGAAACATGGGAAAACAGTCTGACACTCAGACAAGCGAGGCATATAGAACTCCAATTAGCCATAACCAAAATAAATATGCATCAGGACATATAATAATCAAGATCCCAGAAATCCTGTGTAAGAACAGAGTATTAAAAGCTATAAGAAAAAGAAACAGATCACCTATAAAGGAAAACCTATAAGAATCACAGCAGACTTTGCAACACAAACCATCAAGTCAAGAAGAGCCTAGAGTGAACTATTTCATGGAGTGAAAGAAAACAACTTTCAACCCAGACTGACATACTCTGAAAAACTATCTTTCAAAATCAGTGGAAAAATAAGATACTTCCACAACTAAGAGCAACTGAAATACTTCATGACCACCCAACCAACTAAATAAGAGTACTGAAAGACATGCAAGAATGAAATAAAAGTGACCATAATTCCATGAACAACAACAGAAAGGAATCAACAAGCATTACTAGCAATTGAAAAGAGGGAAAAAGTATGGAAACAGCAGAAAGATAATATGACAAAGATAAGCCAATACATATCTGTTATAAGCATTAATGTAAACTGTCTCAATTCACCAATCAAAAGAAACAGACTGGCAGAGTGTAACAAGATTAAAAAATTCCAATAATATGCTGTATACAAGAAACATTAAACTCAAAAGGAAATTAGTAGACTGAAAGGCAAAGGATAGAAAAGAGTATACCATGTGACAGGAACCTAGAAAAAATTAGGGCTAGATATTCTGCTTGCAGACAATGTAAACTTCAAACCTAAAATGATTAAAAGAAATAAGAAAGGTCACCACATACTTGTTAAGGGAAAACTTCAAGAGGAAGAGTTAACAATCATAAATATATATGTACCAAATATGGGAGCACCAAGCTATATAACACAAATATTAATAGGCATGAAAAATCAAATAAATAATAATACAATCATAGCAGGGGAACTTAACACCCCATTGATGCAAAGAGACAGATCAACTAGACAAAAATTCAGCAAAGAAATAATACAACTGAATCAAACTTGGAACAAATGGACTTGCTAGACCTGTACAGAGTGTTCCACCCAACATTAGAATACACATTCTTCTCAGCTGCACATCGAATGTTCTCTAAATTAGACCGTATACTAGCCAATAGAACATGCTTAAATAAATGAAAAGGAATTTAAATTATCCCATGTATGTTATCTGACCATAGTATAATGAAATTGGAAATTACTGACAAAAGAAACCATAAAAGCTCCATAAATGCGTGGAAATTAATTAGCACCCTACTGAACAACAAATGGGTCACAGAGAACATTAAAAAAAGTTTTAAACAATATATACAGTAAAATGAAAATGGAAATACAACTTACTAGAGCTGTGGGATGCAAAGAAAGCAGTCCTCTGAGGGAAATTTATAGCAATGAACTCTCATATCAGGAAAGCAGAATGAGCACAAATAATCTAATGCTACACCTCAAGCTTCTAGAAAAGAAAAACAAATCAAGCCCAAAGATGGGAGAAAATTTTAAAGAACAGAGCATAAATTAACTCAATTGAGACTAACAAAACAATGCAAAGAATTAACAAATCAAAGAGTTGGTTATTTGAAAGAATAAACAGAAGTGAAAAAAACCTCAGCAAACCTTACCAAAAAAAAGGAAATAAACTCAAATTCATGCAGTAAGGAATGAAAAGGTGAAACCACTGCAGATTCGGTGGAATTACAGAAGAACATGAACACCTACTTTGAAAACCTTTAGTCTCATATGACTGAAAACACAGAAGAAATGCACAAATTCTGAGGAACATGAATTACCAAAGCTGGATTAAGAAGATATAAAACTTTAAAAGCTGTTGGGCCGAGCTTGCGGACAGAACAAGGGTCGGGTCCACATCACGCGCGGTGCCCAGCATAGCTCCCTGGGACCGGGAGGCCTTGGCCCCCACCCAGTTAAGGAGGAGGCTCCACCTGCACGCCCCAGGAGGCTGTCCTTCCTTGCTGCGCACAGGACCCAGCCTACTGGGTCCTGCAATCCTGCATGCCACAAGAATCAGCACGAACCTCAGTGGAACACCGGCCAGCCGCGCAGGACACAGAGGTATGCAGCCCAGCCCAAATCAGCCCAGGACCCCAGAGCTGCTCAGCGGGAACTGAGCAACATAGCTGCAGGGGCCTGGAGAGCTTCGCCCGCCCCCCACCAGAGGGCAGAGCGCACGGCAGCTCCATTCTACAGCCACACGGCTCAGCTCGAGCATGTGCCATCCCACAGCTCCTGTGCAGACCCCGCCATGCAGCAGGAATGCTCCCAGCACTGTAGGCCTGGGACCTGCCCGGGCCTGCCCCGCAGGCATAGCTGTTGGGCTGAGCTTGCAGACTGAACCAGGGTCAGGTCCACGTCATTCGCGGTACCCAGCATAGCACCCTGGGACCGGGAGGCCTTGGCCCCCACCCAGTTAAGGAGGAGGCTCCACCTGCACGCCACAGGAGGCAGCCCTTCCTTGCTGCGCACAGGACCCAGCCTACAGGGTCCCGCGATCCTGCATGCCACAAGAATCAGCGCAAACCTCAGGGGAAGGCTGGCCAGCCCCGCAGGGCACAGAGTTACATAGATTCCAGAAGACAATGACAAAACAAAAGACCAAGAGGCAGTCTCAGTCCCCCAGCCCACAAAGAACAAACCCAAGAGATAATGAAATGGAAGACAGTGGGAGTCACACAAAAGGACTTACTGAAATGATAGAAAATGCAACAAAGAAACAGCTTGATGAAGCTATAGAGAAAATCAAATCAGAAATATTCTCTCAGCTAAAAAATGAAATGAGAATCATTATTAAAGAAATGTGTGTATCTAAAGAAGAGCAAGATAAAAACATAGAAGAACTTAAGAAAATGATCAAAACCTTGAATGAACAATATAAGACACAAACAGAATGCATGAAACAGATGCAAAGGGAAATGCAAGAAATGAAAAACTCCGTGGAAAGTTTCAAAAACCGCTTAAATGAAGCTGAAGATAGAATCTCAGATCTTGAAGACAGCATGGGAGACCATGGCCATGAAAGAAAGATCTCCTAAAAATGGTAAGGAACCAAGAAACAACAATTCAACAGCTGCAAGATGATGCCAAGAGAAACAACATAAGATTAATAGGCATAAATGAAAAAGCAGGAGTCAATACCAATGACCTGCGAAGACTATTCACAGAAATAATAGCAGAAAACTTTCCAAACATGGGAAGAGAATCTGAAACACCGGTAACTGAGGCATACAGAACCCCAA
>RJWM01027471.1:0-26761 GCA_004363535.1 Dasyprocta punctata
CAAATTTCTTCAGTTCTTTTTCATAGAAATATCTTGTTTCTCCATTAATTTTGAGAGATAGTTTTGCAGGGTACATCAATGTGGGTTGGAAGCTGTTTTCTTGCAGGACTTAAAGTACTTCACTCAAAGCTCTTCTTCACTTGAGAGTTTGTGTTCAGAAGTCTCCTGTGATTCTGAAGATTCGTTCTTCATGAATGTCTTCTGTGTGCAGGAGGTTCTTAGTTTGTATCTGTCCCAAGACCCTACCTTCCCAATTAATTAAGAGGGAGATGTTGGTATCTGTTTGGCTCAGTCCCCAGTCCTTTGGTGCTGGAGTGTGCTGAGGTTATTACCTCAGAACTTCCCAGTATTGTTACAGAAGTGAGAACAACTAAAACAGATTTAATATCCTAGTATAATTAGCAATAACAATAGCATCAATTACAGTTCAGAAACTGACAAACTATGGCAACTATTAATTTTGTACCTTTAACCACAGGAACAAATTCTACACTTATATAGCAGAACAGATTATAAATTGGGAGCTTGTATACAAAATGTTTACCCTTGATAGAGTGCTTTTATCCTGTGATGGGGAAATTTAAGAAGGATACCAGATAGAATAGAGATAACTGAAAAGATATAAAGTAGAAGCCAGGCTGGAGGACGGCAAATGATCACACAAGCTTTGGGAAACTGGATCGGAAGACAGAAAGCAAAGAATGAAGGAGTAAGCAAGGAATTATTGAAGCTGACCAGAAAAATTAGAGACACCATTCACTCATACAAAAACATGATTAAGTCTAGAGAAGTAAATTGAAGAAAGAGGAAAGAAGATGAATAGATTAGAATAAAAATGTTGGTAAAATACAAAAAAAAAAAAAAGGAAAAGAAAAGGGAAACAAACCTGCAAAAAAAGGAGAAAAATAAATAAAATAAAATAAAATAAAATAACAAAATTCCTCTGGTATCCATCAAGAGTCCAAAACTACAGGATTACACTGCTGAGCCTGCAGTAGAGTCTGTGCTGGGTTTCAGGCTGACCTTGGCCTCCAGATGTGGGGCCGGAGCCAGAGTCTTCAGCCAGTACTTCTTGTGTGTTCCTTAGCAGCCTTCCATGCCTGACTGTTTCTCTTGGCAGAGTCTGTCTCCCAGTCACTGTGCTCTTTTCAGACAGAGGCAGGGGGCTGTTCCAGTCCATGCACTGCCGGCTCCTCCTGGTCCTTGCTCAGCCCTCTGTGCTCCTCTTCCCCTGGCAGCCTCTGTCCTCTCGGGGTGTTTGTTGCAGGGTGGGGTGGGATGCTGTGATACGCTCGGGTCTTCTGCTCCTGCTGCTGCAAACCAAGGCTGCTCAGTGTCAATTCTTACTCCTTTCCTGAGATAGGATGCTAATTTCCCGTTTGTTCCTTTACAAGTTCCACTGTCACCATCGCATGCCTCTGCTGTAATCTGTAACTTCCTCTGATGAGAAGAGGGGATGCTGTGGTATACTTTTCTGCTCTCACCCCCAGCAGCATAGGCACAGCCCAGGCTGCACAGTCCCAAGGTACAGGGCTGTTTAATTCTCCTTGCTCTCTAACCACAGGTCACAGGGGAGAAGTTAGCTGTAATGTTTACTTCACAGCCCTGTAGTCTTAACCTTGTTCCTGGTGGTTCCAGTTAGTGCTCTGATACACAAAAGGAAAGGGAAGAAAAGAAAATAAAAAGAAAACAGTGGAAAGAAAAAAATGAAAAAAAAAAAAAGAAAGAAACTGGCCGATTGTTAGGGAGGGAGTAGTTCATGTAGGCAGAATTTACTGTTGGACTGTAGTGTCTTCTGTTAGGAGGAAGGCAGTAGGGGCAGGGGACCTTATATCCCAACTCTACCCTGTAAGACTTGATTCAGCCTCACTATTTTGTTATATACTTTTTCTTCTTCTTCTTCTTTTAAAATTCCAAGCATGGCAGTCAGTTATCCTGATCCGGCAACCCACCAGAAGCCACGTGGGCTGGCTGGTCATTTTATTAAGTCTTTTACCTGTGTTTTGCTTGATCCATTAGTCTCTGACATCAGATTGATTTTAGTTTCAGGGCATTGGTCCCTCTACTTTCTTCCAGTTACCTGTGTTTCAGTTGAATTTCTCTGAGTAGCTCTGAATCAGGCTCCTGCTCTATTCTGCTGTGTTGTCTCCCCCAGGACTACATTTCTTAGAAGAAAATATAGGAGTAAATCCTTATTACTTTGTTTTAGGAAATGATTTCTTAGCTATTACAGCAAAATCTTAAGCAACAAAGGAAAAGGAGAACTATCAGAGTTCAACAAAGTTAAAAACTTTTGTTCTATAAATACCATCAGGAAAGGGAAATGACAGCTCATCGAATGGGAGAAATCATTGCTAATCATATCTGATTAGTGACTTATGTCTTCAATATGTTGAAAACTCTGAGAAATTAATAATAAGGCAGAACGGAATTTTAAAAAATGGGGAAACGCTTTTTAAGAAAATTGTCAATAAGCACAATAAAAGATGTTCAGTATACTAATATATGTGAATGTAGTCATTAGTCATTACTGAAGTGGAAATCAAAACCACACTGAAATACTATTTGACAATCACTACTGTGGCTATAATAATAGCTGGTGAAAATAATTGGTTCAGAGAATGTGGCAAGATTTGACTCTTCATACGTTGTTGGTGGAAATTGGAAAATAGCGGGGCAGTTCCTCAAAATGGTAAACATGGATTGAACCTGTCACACCCAACAGCCCCAGTCCCAGTGTGCACACTGAAGGGAAGTGAGAACGAGTGTCCACAGAAAAGCTTGTGCCTGAGCGCTAATAGCAACATGATTAATAATGGCCTAAAGTAGATCAAGTAATTAGTGTATAAATAAAGTGTACTGTATCTACACAAGGGACTATTATTCTTCAATGAAAAGGAATCAAGTTTTCAGCATCACCATGCTACCACAAGGATGAACCCAACAGCATTATGCTAGATGAAAGAAAGTGGCCACAAGAGACCATGGTTGGCATAATTTCATTCATATGGAAGTCGAGAACCATCAAATCTGTAAAGAGAGAGACTGGTGTCTACAGCAGAGACAGAATGTGACTATTAATAGATTCAGGGTGAAAGGTGCAGTCTAAAATTAAAATATGCCAGTGTATGCACAACTTTGTGAGTATACTCAGAAACATTAAATTATGCACAGTAGATGGGTGAGTTTTATGATATGTAGATTAGATTTCCATAAATGTGTTTAAATTGTTTTTTAAAAGCTGTTTGGTTTGTGTTATAGTTATCTTTCCCAGTATTCATTGTCACCTGAGACCATGTGTTACCTAGGGATGTGGACAATGTCTTTATCTGTATCTAATCACTCAGTCACTGAATCGCTGCTACTGAGTAGTTACTCAACACATAAATAAACACACTATGGATGTTACAAAATCATAAATCTCGGCTAGGGACAAATTATCTGCCTTCTAAGCATTTTAAATCTTGTAGAATTATCCCACAGATGACTTCTGCTCCATTGGAAACACTGACTACATAATTACTACATGAACTTCTGATAGATAAACAATAAGCAGATCATCTTGAAGAGTTCGGGAGAGGACCAAACTTATTTTGGCTCTGGAAGTGTGTAAGTCAGTGGTTTAGTAATTTACATTTACAATTCCCATCTGACATACAGCCTCACCTCATATTTTAAGTTTCTATTTATTTGTCAAAGATGCTTTAATAAATCTAAAACTTATACAGAGTTCCCCTTTGTATAGTTCAGGTGTAAATTGCACATAAGATGATAAATTTCAACTGTAGCTTTACTATCCCCTACCATGTCACCTCTTAGAATATATTGATCAAGAGAATTCCCATTTGTTATGCTTGTCACATGTTTTCCCCAAAACAAAATTCCTGCCCAAAACCAAGTGTAATTTTTGGGGAGAGATAACCAGGAGAACAGTGCTTTAGGAGACTTCACATGGAAACATTCCTTCATTTTATTTAGTTTTTATTCAGTATACAATTGAATAACTAATATAGATTGTGTAGTCCAGAATTTTAGGTCAATGGTATATTTTATTAATGTTTTACCACATAGGTTTTTGTTTTAAAGAAAACCTTTCTCAGATGGTTCTTGTTGGCACTGTGAAGTTTTTCTAACTCCTGGCATGGTTATGGACCCCTTCTTAAGGAAATCTGTAATAAGGACATAAATGAATAACCCTGAAATACACACACACCAAGTGTCTACTGAGTAAAGGAGGTGCTGATTAAACTCAGGCTCAAAGCAAGCTGTTCCTACTTGGAGGCTAGGAGTCCTTCAGCTGTGTAGATGTCCACTGTCAAACTCAGGTCCTGTTTTTCTCAAATACACCTCCAGGTGCCGAGGGCTTTTCCACTAGCTGCACTGCTGATGGGGACCCCCAAGTTCCCTCTGCCTCTTTCCTTGATGTCAGCCTGGATTTTTCAAAAGCAGCATCCCCAGTACTGCAGGAGAAGCCCATGAACAAGGTCATGTCTCACAAACACCAGACAGAAGCTGACCATCAAAGGTGAGGCAGAGAAACCAGGGGTCCGCTGTAGAGCCTCTAACTGTATGTTAAAAAATTACCACTACTTTCTAAAATAGGTTTTTCAGGTTCCACCACCTGATCTAGCTCAGGAAATACCTGGCCTAGGAAGTTCTGAGGCTGGGTAGCAGCTCTGCCATGAAATGTGCTTTTCAGATATCTAACATAAAAAAGCTTATTCTGCTGTAAGCACTGTAATAAAAATGTTCCAATTTAATGCGTGAGTGATTTTGATTTGGCCAATTATTATTCATATTGTTGGTTATGGCTATGGTTTCAATGAGCTTTTTGAATCAGCCTCTTAGTTCTAAAACCTCCTCTTTTGATATCGGGTTGTATAGACACACTTTTTCCATCTGCTTCCAATAAGTAGATCTTAACCTTAGGATCTCTTAATTGTGAACCCTATTGTACGGATTGAGACCATCTTTGGAACAGATTGAGGCCCACCTGCCCCACCTTGTGGTGCTGGTACTTTTTTTCCTCATTTCCTGCCAAGGGAGGCTACCCCTGAGGCCGCTGAGGTGAAGCATCTGCTCCGGTATGGACATTGATTCACCTGTTGTCCGGAGTGATCTGACCCCTGTTAAGCACATGAATCTCAGAACCTTTTCAAACCCAGTTTGAAATTCAACATCAACATGGAACCTTTCTCTCCCGTACTGGCCCAGTTACAAGCATACCCTCGTTTATGATCTCCACTATTTGACTCTTTCCTGCAGAATTGTTCATGTTTCTCTCTCTTCCCAAGTGCTGTTTGTGTGCTTGGTTTGCATCCTCCCCTGCCCTTGAACATAGACTTATTATCAACTCATTTATCTCCTGAGTTACAACCGAAAGTCTTGAGAGATAATAATTGCTTCTCGAATGTATGATGAATGAATGAATAGATGCACGAACTAATACAGAGAGGATACAGCAGCAAGAAGTACACTAGTGCCTGGTTGGACGGTTAGTGTAATCCTGCAATGTTCCCACAAAATGAAGGGATAGTGTCAAGTCTTCTTCTTTGTCCAACATCATCTGGTCTGTGCTGGTGGGGGGTGGAGAAGGAGGAACAGGGAGACTGGGTGACTTGCCGTTTTCCTGGTGCATGTCCACTGGGAATATCATTTTGATAGAATGAGCCAGGAGATTCAGCCTCACCATCAAACTGTAGGAACTAATTCATAGGGCTTCTCCTCTTCTCTCAGCGTGATATATAGTAGAATGCACAAAGGTTGTCAGTGTGGAGAGTGCAGTACTTTTAATGCGCTACCTACAGCCTGAGTTATCATGAGCAAGTTATTTCATCTCTCAGTGCATTATTTCATAAATGTGTGATAGTACCAAATGACCAAACTCCTTCATGAACAATTAATTCAGTGAACATTAGGCAGTTCAAGGGCATACACAGAGTGAAGCCACTGAACCATGTTCCTCAAAATGAATATTAGATATCTGCCTATTTTTGTAACCTTAAGAATCTGGCTAAACTCTCCATGCCAGCTTTTCTTCCTGTTTACAGTGGAAATCACACACCCATGTGATAAAATGTTTCCAAAGCTTGAAAGACATTTCATTTGAAAATTGGAAACACATGTCTCTGTAGATATCAGATATGTTCTTTAATTGCTTAATAATTGCTTCATTTTACTCAATGTCAGATGGGCACCAGAAGTGAAAGCTTCTCCCCTCCACTCTTTCAAAGATGGTAGAAGCCAAATCAAGGAAGTCGAAACACCTCTCCGGTGTCCCTGGGTCCCCTAACATCTCTGCTCTCCTTTCTGCCCAAATCAACGTGGTGGAAACCTGGCTCCTGATTTGATCTGAAGCTGATGGTTATTGTTCTAATCCCCTTTCTTACCCCTTCACACTGTGAGCTAATCATTCTTTTTTTTTTATTTAAGGGAAAAAAAGACACGTACAAGAAAGACAAAAAGCAAAAGAGACAAACAAACAACTAGAGTAAATGCACAACAGTGACATTATAGGTTTACAAAACAGGATGATAGAAACTTGACAATGGTTGCAATATTGCGTATCGTTATCTTCAAAGTGGTTGCTTATGTTAACAGATATAGACATGTAAAATTGATCTAATCATATGAGTATTAACCATTCTTTCTCAATAACTAATACATTCAGCAGTATGTTCGTTTTAGTTATCTTACATATACATATATACAGATTTTTATCTTTTTCCTTTTCCCTTCCCTCTTTCCCCCTTTTCGCTTCCCAATTATTTCTGCTCTTTGAGCAGTTTTTTACCCTTATATAGTATTTATTGTAGATTTTGGATCATATATACTTTTTCAGTTTCTTACACTAGGGAGATTTATAAATACGGTATTTACACATGTGGGTTTGATTTATCTCACTTACGAGTATGGTCTCAAGTTGTGTCCATTCACTTATAAAAGTCTCAATGTAATCTTTCTTGATAGCTGAGTAGTACTCCATTGTGTAAAAATACTACATCTTTTGTATCCATTCCTTTATTGATGGGCACTTGGGTTATTTCCAAGATCTGGCTATTACAAATTGGGTTGCTATAAACATGGGTGCACAAATATCACTGTGGTATGATGTTTTCAATTCTTCTGGAAAAATGCCCAGAGGTGGGATAGCTGGGTTGAATGGGATCTCTAATCCTAGGTTCTTGAGGAATCTCCACACTGATTTCCACAGTGGCTGTACCAGTCTACACCACCACCAACAGTGGAGAAGAGTTCCTTTTTCTCCACAGCCCCTCCAGCATTTGTTGTTGGCTGATTTTTTAATCTTGGCAATTCTTTCTGGAGTGAGATGGAATCTCAGTGTCGTTTGAATTTGCATTTCCAAAATGACCATTAATGCTGAACATTTTTTCATATATTTTATTTGCCGTTTGCTTTTCTTTCTCTGAGAAGTGTGTATTCACCTCAGATGCACGTTTGGATTGGGTCCTTGAATTTTAGGGACCTGATTTCTTTTAATTCTTTATATGCTTTAGATAGAAGTCCTTTGTCTGATGGACAATTGGCTAAGATATTTTCCCAATTCATGGGTTTTCTTTTCACTCTGTTGGAGATTTCCTTTGACATGCAAAAACTTTTTAGTAAGATAAGATCCCAGTTGCTGATTCTGGGAAGTGTTTCCTGTGCAGTTTGATTTTTGTTCATGAACTCTCTGCCTACTGCTATGTCATCAAGATTTGTACCTACTTTTTCTTCTAGTAAGTTTAGTGTCTCTGTCTTAATATTTAGATCTTTGGTCCATTTTTACTATATTTTAGTGCACGGTGATAGACATGGGTGTAGTTTTAGTTTACGGCATATAGAGCTAATCACTCTTGATGACACTCATGGTGACGTTTTCTGACTTCTGCACCTGTTTTATTATACATGGAAAATTTCCATCACTATTCCTGGTCACCAGTAAGGATTCTCCTACCAGCCCCATTCCTCTGCCATTGACTGACTCACCCAAGAACCTTCAGCTTCACATTGTCTATCTCAACTTATTCCATCAACTTGTCTTGTTATCCAGTAATTTCTCTCTTTTAATCTTCAAATTTTTCTTGAAACTAAAAGTAAATTTTAGCTCATTTTCCAAACTCTGCCCTTCTTGTCATATTTCATTTGTCCATACATTCCTCCTTAGTATCTGTGATGACTTGTATCTAGATGTCCCCCCAAAGCCTCAGGTACTCATCAGTGGGGATTTGGGGAGGAGGCTGGATCTCAGGTGTGTGATATGGGTGTAAGACTGTGCAATAAATTGGTTTAGCATAGTTCTGGTTATGTTAGTGGAAGAGTGTGGGTGGCACTACCCAAAAGGTTTGCCACCTGGATGGGATAAAAATGAACAGGAGGTTTGCTGTTTGCCACTGCCTCCTCCCTGCCCTGCCATGGACTGTGTGTCCTCTGCCAGGCCCCTTTGCCATACCTCTCTACCTCAGAGCCAGCTGACTCTGGACTGAGACATCTACAAACTATGAGCTACAATAAACCTTCCCTCCTTTAACTTTGTGTGTTGGATGTTTTATCTCAGCAACAAGAAAAATACTTAAGACAGTGTTCATGATGAATGGCTCCCAGAGCCCCCAAACCGTTTGTATGTTGAAGTCCCTTGCATAAAATGTCATGGTATTGCTATCGAGCATACATGCAAGCTTCCATAGGCTTTAAATGAGTTCTAGATTACTTGCAATATACTATACAATGCAAGTGCTTTGCAAATAATTGTGTTATTTAGGGAATAATGTCAAGGAAAAAAGTCTTTACATGTTCAGTAACAAAAATACAATTTAAAAATATTTTGGGTTGGTTGAATTCACATCTGCTGAACCCATAGATATGGAGGACTGACTACACATTATTATTATTATTATTATTATTGGCATTGGGGATCAAACTCATGACCTCACTCTTGCCAGGCAGGTGCTTGTCCCTGAGCTAAACCCCGGGTCATTTCTTATTATTGAATTACTGACTCAGCAAAAGAAGATTTCATGTATTTTAGGTAATGAAACACATTAATGAAGAATTCCACAGAATGTAGAATTTACATTTGGAAAACATTTAAAAGTTAAAGGCAATACAGTAGTTGCTTTGATGATTCTGTTCACATCTAATATATTCTCTGGTCACTGGCATACGATCATGATGAAGACAGACTTGGGAATGAAAGAGAACTGAAAGAATCTAACCAGTGCTTACTCTGTCATTTAGAATTTGTGCTTAGAGTGATGGAAACCACATTCAAAAGCAGACCCCGAAGAGCACACCCCGGGTGTCAGGAGAGCACGTCCGTGGGGACCCACCGCGGTGGCCCTGCCGCAGGCTGCAGGTATCACGAGGAAGCGAGGCCGTGGCTCTTCCTCCTGAACATCGTCTCTCAGCGTCGCAGCCCGTGGGAGTGCGTCCTGGGTCTCCCCTCATGATCACGGGACTGTCACTGTCCGGTACCAGAGACCACAGGGTTGCACACGCAAGCCCGGGAAGAGATGCAGATTTAACACTCAAGGTCTACAAAAGCTTCTGAATTTGTGTGGCTTGATGCCCCATCGCGGAGTCAAAGCATCCTGACTGAACTAATGCGAGGCATTGTCTGTAACCGGAAGGAAACGAGGGGCTCTTATTTCATCACGTGGATCTCCTCAGCTGAGACAGGACAGCAGGGCCTGCTGGGTCCAGCCTGAAAGCGCCTGCCTCCTGCTTTCTTTTTGTTCACTTCCCTTGCTACCACGTGGCACAGCGGTGTGCGTATGCTTGTCTACTGCTACCGTGCCCTCTCATACCTGGGCTCCATGCAGACAGAGGTTTTGTTCGCTTGGCTGACTTGGCTGATCGTCGCAATGCACCTAGTGGGAAGCAGAGGTTCCACACATATTTGTGTAATGAAACAGCAAAAAATCTGAGAGCAGATGCCTTCCCTCCCCCGAGGTCACTCAATCACCAGGAGAGAGAAGCGGCGTTTGGACTGAGCTCTGTTTAAATCACCTTGCAAGACCTGTCCTCAGATTCCCAAAACACTGCTTCCAGTCACTCACCTTGACCTGGGACGGGCAGTGCATCTCTGTCTACCCATCCCCGTCAGTCATGAGCAGCACAGCGGCAGGAGCAAGTAGAAGGCCTAATCCAATCCATCTCCCTGGCTGGGAATGCGGTCTGAGATGCTGAAAGGGGGTGCAGAAAAGGGACCTTTCAGCAGGATGTGTGATTGATTTATCCCTAACTTACTAATTGCATTTTATAGAGAGAGTTTACACAGGCCACTTTTCACGAAGCTCTGAGGAGAAAGAGAAGGAAAGAACATTAAAAAGAAGAGTATGCCATTCATGTTGACTAATGAAGGCATCTCTATCTTCTGTGACCACCTTTTCATGTGCTCCTTTCTAAACTGCAGTCAATGAAAAGGACAGGCATTCTCAGTATTAATGGACATTTGATTAGGCAGAAGTATGCCTTCCCCATGCTAATGATCAGTAATGCTCCTCTGTACATGAATTCCATCGCCCTGAGAAAAATACCTCTTTCATTTGCATGATTTAAAAATCCCTCTCAATCATCTGACAGTAATTCAGTTAAATATTTTTAACTCAAAAGATAGCTCAATATAATAGTGCACATCTTTTCCCAAAATTGCTTTGTATTTCCAAGTGTGACACCTTGAAATTTAGGATCTCTGTATCTTTGATGCTGATATTGACTATAATGGGAAAAGAATTTCCACCCCCAGCTCATAGCTTTATTTTTTTTTCAGTCTTATTCTGAAAATTGCTCACACCTTAGTCCAGTTGGAACCCAGCTGCCATAACGGTTACTTAACTAGCAGCTGTGGGTTTTAAATCATTGCCCCTCCATTGAAGGTGGGACATTCAAAATAGTTTTTCAATAAAGAAGATATGTCTGGCAGCTGTATAGAAGCTGATCTCATCCCTTCTTCTTATCTCATATCACACTCACCAAAGGCTAAAATACGCCTCATCCATGGAAATTTGTAATTCATGCTAGTCAAAGAAAGGGAAAATTCAATGTAAGAAATGCTCCTTTAAGTTGTTTTCCTTCATTCATATATAAAACACTGAAACTTTGTAGCTAGTTGTGATAAAAGTAGGTAAAATATAATATATAAACAATCTTTTAATATTGTGAAAAGGAGATTGTAACACAAATAAGACAGGTAGGGATATAAACTAATGATATCTCCCATTTATTTTCATAGTGTACTTTTAGAAAAAAAGGAGAATCTTGTGCATATTTCAGATTGATGCTCCATTTTTTTTCTGAAATGAGCATCAAATACATTAATATGATCTGGCCCAAGCCTGCAGTTGGAGATGTAGTTCTTCTGGTAGTAACTGGTTCCATGTTTTCAGAAAATCATAAATCCTGGCTTCTTTAATAATCATTCTCTGGAAATCTAAGATTAGGAGAAATGAACATTTTCTATGTTTTTACTTAATATTTACTATGAGATATCATTTTTTTGAGTCTTATTTGTTATTCTTTGAATTGTACGTGTAAGTTCACTACAAGGGGTCAGTCTATACCTTCATAGTTTATTAATTCGTTCAGTGAGTTCCTTTTGCTCCTCAGTGAATAATGTGAGGCTCACAAACTCGAGTTGCTTATGATGATAGAGAGAGATTTGATGCATAATGTAAACAGCAAGGCATCTGGGTATTTGGATCAAGTAGAAGCACACATTAAGTGCCACAGATGTCCAAGGATGGACCAATCATGAGTTCTTGAGGGAGTGGGAAGATTCCTGGATGGAAGGAAAGGACTGGTTACACCTTGCTTTCTGGTTTGAAGTAATCACTGAAGATGGCACTCATCATTAGAAAGAAAGGCTGTGCTGGAAGCCGACCCTGAGCTAGGACCATGCAGCGGGGAAGATGCGTTAATCCTCCTTCAGCTGCAGTGGAATGGTCCCAAGGATCAGTGCAGAGTCTGCATTGGGAATCTGATGTTGGATCACACAGAACTGTAAATTAGAATGATCTCTGGACACCACATATGTGGAAACAAATTGCTAAGAAAGCAAACTGTTTTTGAAATTAAACAGTGAAACCCACCACTCACTTGTAATAGCGACATGTGACAAAGCACTTACATGTGCAAAGAAATACTCTTCCATTATTCTATCTAATTCCTACACTTCTGCTGTGAGCTTGATAATACCACTGCCGTTTTATAAATTTTTAATTGACAGACAGTATAATATTTGTGCATTTATATGGTGACCATGTGATGCTTTGACACCTGTAGACACTGTGGTTTGATCCACTCAGGCCCTTCTGTTGCCCATCACCTCTGACGAGGACATTCAAAATCCTTTCTTCTAGCTGTTTGGGATTACATAATGCAATATTGTTGACGACAACCCCCTTCATGCAGCAGAGCACCAACACGCACTCCTCCCATCTGACTGTGACTTTGCTCCATGAAATAATCTCTCCCACCTCTCTCGTGTTCTAGGGCTCTGCTAGCCGTTATTCTGCTCACCAGTCCTATGAGCCCAGCAATTTTAGCTCCCACATGTGATTGGAATCATGTGGTCTTTGTCATTGTTTTCGTGTACTTGGCGCATCTCATTCAATATAATAATCCCGGGTCCATTCACCTTGCTGTAAATGCCGGGATTTTGTCCTTGTTGTGACTGAATAGTATTCCCTCATGTGTTCACACCACATGCTGTCCGTCTGCTTGCCCATCAGCGGACACCTCACTTGGGTGATTTCACACCATCATTCTTGTGAGTGGTGCTGCCGTAAATATAGAAGTTAGGATGGCTCTCACTGACAAGACAAAAACTGACAAATGCTATGTTGATATAAATCAACACAGCCACAGCAGAAAATAGTGTAGTAGTTCCTCGAGAAACTATCATTACTGCTTTATAGAGGAGAGACTGGGATCCAGAGAGTGTACATGCCTCCCTAAGATCACATGTCTCCAAAACGTCCAAGGTGGTGCTGGTCCGGGCTGTACAGCCCTGGTGCTCATCTTCTAACATGCTGGATTTAGCAGGAAGGAGGATTCAGTGGTGGACCAGAACATGTTCAACGGAGGAGTTGTATCTGCAAGGACAATCAATCTAAATGAGGTGAATAAGATGGAACAATTAAATTAAAAGAAAAATGTCTAAGTACGACATGTATCTTGTTACTGTCATAGACACTTAATCCCTCAATATCAATTCAATAAACGGAATCATTGAAAGAGTTTCTAGAAGTTTGGAAAAGACAGAAGAAGTGGCGAAGAATCCATGGGAATACCATGCAAGCAGGCACCATCTGATGGTGCTTCTAAGTGACACAGAAAGAAACTCCTCTTCAGATTGACGCTCTGTATGCTCTCACTGTCACACATACTGACAGGTGCAGCCCCTACCAACCAGGCATCCGGCACAGGATGATGGACTTCCATGGAGCTAAAAGCATTAAGTGCTTCACTCAAAACTAAATGCAGATCATCTCCTGGGGGGAGGATCTCTGAGAGAAGGGGGGGCACTGCTGTGAGCTGACCCTGACCCAGTCTGGCAGCACGGCCGGCGCGGCGTGGTGGGACTGAGCTTCCTGCTGGACCGGAGGTTCTGCCCAGCCTGCAGGGGTCTAAGGCTCCCCTGCATTCTCTTCTTACTTCTCTTCTCTTTTGTTTTAACTTTTACTTTGTAAACATTACATCTTTTAAAATGCTAAGGATTAAAAAGCTAACACAGTGCTCAAAGTGAAATTAAATCAGTGGTTTATATAGCATAATGTCATAATATTTTCCATAGTATTTTCCCTTGCCTTATTAATATAACCATCAGTCTATTAGCTTTAACGGCTGCTGAAGACTGAGCAGATGTCTTCAATGAATACTTCCATCCATAATTACCCCTTATTTTTTTCCTGAGAAGTTCAGCTAATTCAGATCCTACCGATGTATATGAAAAGTTTAAATGATTTCTCCCCAAAAGCATTACCTTTTTCTTATCTACATTAAATTCCATCTGTCATTATGTTGTGCAGTCTCACACTTTGATGAGATCCTTCTGGAGTTTCTAACAATCCTTGCTAGTTTTTTACTAACCTAAATAATCCCACGGCATTTTATAGAAGAACTTTTTAACAGTTACGACTTTTCACCAGCCTTGCCTTCACGTGGATTTGCTATTAGTATTGTGCATGCATAGAAATGTGTTAAGGGTGATGATTCAGCAATGCAAAAGCATAGACACTTAAATTAAAACAAAAAAAGTACCAAAGAAATAAAACCAAGTCTGCAGACCTTTTACCGCCCTTTTGTGCAAAGTTCACATACGTGTTTTTCTGAAGTACTTTTGATTAATTGCCACTAGAAGAATTATGGGAACCCACTGAGAATTATGTATTTTCCCAAAGACTGTATCTGAATGTCTCACTATGTTTTCCAAGTCAATAGACTCAATCCTAATTGCAAAAATCTGTTTTGGGCTGTCATTCCTCAAAGATGTTTTAAGTAGAATCATGCATTATTGTATTTCCCACCAAAGGAATACCTTGTCTGACTTGCAGTGTATGAACTGTTCTCTGACAATTAAGCACCCCCAGAACATGTTTCCAGGAGCAGGGGTCACCATTTCCTTGCATGCTGTTCCACCCACGGTAGAAGTAGGGTGGTATCTCGTTGATCAACTTTTAAGGTGATTTTTCCACTGCCCTGGTCTGAATCACCAAAACTGGCTCAACTTCTCAGTGTTGGAAGATGCTAAAGGGCAATGTGTGAAGACTCGATGGCAGTGTCTCTTCAATTTATTCATTGACTCAAGAATAGTAACTGAACCCTCAACACTGCTACACTGAGAATGTCTCCACCAACAAGACAGATGCTATGAGCCATCCTGGACTAATGACCATACCTCTGGGCTGGAACCCTTCCATTGTGAAGCAATCTTTAAATACAATTTATTAGGGGCTAATTATGATGGTTATTATGGCATGTGATTTGTGCATATTAAAAATTTCTTATTTAGTAGCATTCTATATAGATATTCATTCTCATTTTAAGGGTGAAATTGAAATGCACAAAGATTAATGGGTAAAATGCAGCCAGCAAATCATGAACTAAGACTGGAATTCAGTTTCATCCCATTGAAGATTTCCTCTTAGCTATCCATTCCCTTTGGGTCCTAGTAATTGTTAAGAAATCCACTTTCCATTCATTTGCAATCAAGTTTATGGAAAATGTGGGCTATAGATTATTGTTGTATGGAATAAAATTCACAAAATTAATTTCTGTTTACATAGAAATGCATTAAAGACAGTTGTCAAGTTCATTTTATGTTTCCCCCTCTGAACTTAACTTCTCCACAAGCCAGCTGTTGCAAATTCCTTAGAATTCCAGTTGATTTTCCATATTTTTTTTCATATTTCTTCTTAAAATGGGTCAACAAGAACTTAACATCCATGCATGTGTTGTAGTAATTTATTATCTCATTTGATGCCCACAAAGCCCTACGGTTTTATCTTACTCTCATTTCCTTTAAAGAAAGAGTAAGGTGTAGATAAATTGTAAAAATAATAATTTCTTATTGATCCAAATAATCATCAATTATTAATATTTAAACAATTAACAAAAGTGAAATGTATCACATTAAAAATGAGCATCTTCTTTGTTCAGGAATAAGCAGCCACCTACGATCCAGTTTACAAACAGGCACTGTAATCCTCGTTTGAGAATACTACTCTAGTTGCCTCACTTCTTAAATCAAGACTACAAGCACACACCAATGTCTCACAAAGCCATGCTCAGCCAAAAGCCTGGCATGCATTTGGGAGGGATATCCGCAGAGGTGCCCCCGGGGAGAAGAGAATAGAGAAGACAGCTGCTGGACAAAACAGGAAGCGCGGGAGGGTATGAGAAGGACACCACAGGACTTGGGAGACTCAAAAGCTGACGTGGTTCCCAGGTAGCATGGCCCTAATGATACCCAGAAAGCCTGTGAGTGTGTGTGCATGCGTGTGTGTGTGTGTGTGTGTGTGTGTGTGTGTGTTTCTACAGGATTCAGCTACCCTTCAGTCTCTGGGCACTGCTTCGTGCTGGGTTGAGATGGAACGATACAGTCCTCTGTCAGGCTAGAATTCACATCAGCATTAGACTCACATATGTAATTACGCATATGTGCATATGAATATATATGCATAAATGTATTTTCATTATCTATTTAATTCTGTATATTTGGTCCAGAATCCCTGGTACCATACCATTTTTCCATGTTCTGAAGAATGGCTAAACTGCTGCTGGCAGCTGGCCTCCCAAGCACTGACTGTGATAAAGACCAGTTTGCTGCACCCCAAAAATGCCTCTGATTCTATTTATCCTTCGGGATAGAATTAGTGCGAGTGTTCTATGATGAGACTCTTTCTTCAGGATCTTCTCATGTTTTATGGAGAGGTTCTTTGTTTTTTTTTTTTTTTTTTTTTTTTTTTTTTTTTTTTTTTTTTTTTTTTTTTTTTTTTTTTTTTTTTTTTTTTTTTTTTTTTTTGGTACCAGGGATTGAACTCACAGGCTTGTGCCTGCCAAGCAGGTGCTTAAGCCACTGAGCCAAACTCCTGGCCCTAGTTTTTTCAAGGCAGAGTTGCACTATGTAGCTCAGGCTGGGTTTGCTCATGTTATAGTTCAAGCTGGCCTCGAACTCACAACACTCTGCCTACCTCAGCCTCCTGAGTCCTGGGATTAAAGGCGTGTGCCACCATACCCAGCTTTATGAAGAGGTTCTTTTTCAGGATAGTCCCACAATGTTTTATGATGAGATTGCTTTTCAGAATCTTCTCATAGTGAGCATGCTAGATGGGGACATTTCTTGGATTGGTATTTCTTGTTGCTGTTATCATATTTAAAGGGTCCTTATCATATTTAAAGGTCTATGCAGGAACTTCTGTAGATCAGAAGTTCTAAGAGAAGGCTGTCTCATCAAAGTTAGTATTGGAGACTATCAAAGCCACCTTTCAAGGGTAAGTTAAGGAAAATGCACCAGGAATGAGATCCCTTTACACCCAGGCTTCTCCCCGGGTGAGGAGAGGCGGGAGAGGAAGGAAGGAGCACCCCAGTTTCGTGGGCCCATTGTCGTTGGCTGGTATACTTGGGTTCCACGTAGCTTAATGGAAATAGTATCTAGAGTTAGAATCACTAGACATCCAAAGATGCATCAAAAAAGCAGCTGGTTGCCTAATGCCGCACTCACTGCTGTTGTCTGCAAGGTTCCTCCATATGCACAGCACGGACCCTACAGTCTTCTGAACCACAATGAAGTCAATGCCTTCTTCTCTGAGTCTCTCTCCACTCCTCAGAGCTTTTCCTTTCCATGCAGACCTGGTCACAGATCTGTTACTGAAAATAAAATAGAAAATCCCTTAGATACTTCACTAAGACGCGTGTAACATATTCCCCAAAGCATCTTTCAAAGCACGCTTGAACAAGCGACTGCTGCTACCAGTGTCTCCCGCTGCCGGTGCCACGGAGCTTGTTTACAATCCCGTCCCAGAAGCCAACGCATAACGTTTTAATTTAATGGGATATGTAACTCATGTTTCAATTAAAAGTAAAATTATTACGTTCCTTCGTTTGTGTGATTTTTTTGATAGAATAGTACATTTATATGGTAATTTTCCAAAGATCAACTTTATTTATCGGTAAGAAGCTATTCCAAGATTGGTGTATATTTTCTTTGCTTCTGAAATGTTATCACATTTAATTGCCTGATCTTATTTGGGTTGCAATCATAGTCATTAATTAGCAGCAAGGTGAGGGACAGCCTCATATCTAACTATCTGTTATGGCTGCTTTAATGAGGAAAATACCTGCCATTCTTTTAAAGGCATCCTGTATGCCCTGCAAGTGCGGCTTGCTGTAGCATTCTCATTTATACCGTGAACATCAAAGGAAATTGATGTCAGGTGTGAACAGAAGCTGCGGAATCTATCTGCTGAGGAAAGCGAGCCGTGTGTCTGGGTAGGAGAGATGAAGGGCAGCTCATAACATTAACGAAACTACAGGTAATTAGTGTAAACTTTCAGTGGCTGGGGTGTCTGAGGAATAAAAAGTATATTATTTATACTTATACCCTGTAACTCCATGAAACTTTAAGACACATGCATCTTGTCCTTCTGTGGGAAGGTGAGAAACAATCAGAACTGAAAAGCTGTTGTTTTCCTTCCATACTTTCCAGGAGGATAGAGAAGTCATGGCCTAGAATGAAAGGGAAATTAAAGTTTATAATTGTAATCCAGAGTGTGATAGATGAGTTTTAGGGACCCACCTTGCTTTTTGACATATTATTAAATTCCACAAAGCAAGTGGAAAAATGAATGGTTCATAAAATGAATGGCTTTTTAAACTGTTTCATATGGAAAAAAAAAAGGAAATACTCCAAATTTGCCATATTTTAATGGGAGATTTAAAACAAACTAAGTTTAGATATAGTACACGTGTAATGCAATGTGCCAAAATAATATTTCCATTCCAAAAAGAGCCTCACACTGTATTCTACAAACAAAATAAACTTCTCCAGACAAAGCCAAGCTACAGCGTATGTGGTAGATGGTGGCAGTTTCCAAAGTTGCTGCTGGGGGCTCTTCCTCTCATTCGAAGTAGTCATCAACCCCCAAACAGCATCAGCAGCCCTGGGACTTTGGAACAGGTTGGTGCTATCCTGAGTTTTTGTTATATTCTGTTTTGGGGTTTTTTTTTGGTACCAGGAATCGAAATCAGGACCTCCTGCCTGTTATGCAGTCACTTGTGCCACTGAGCTATAGCCCCGGCCCCATCCTCAGTTTTGAAGGGTGGGTTCCCACTGTCTGCCCCTCTCCGGAACAGCCTGAGGTTCCGTATCCGTCCCCTCCCTGTCATGGAAAGTGCTATAGAACTGACAGATGTTCCCCAGAGACAAGGGTCTGCCACACACTGGGCCCAGAAGGGGTGTTCTCTTCCGGTTCACACTGCAGTGCCCCTCACTGTGAAAGAGCAATTGGCGTCACTGTTATGAGGAATAATACGACTGTACAATCACACATGCCGCTGGCTGATTGCAGACTGGGCAGATTAGACCCAGTTCTCTCAATGACCATTGATCGATATCTGAAGGTCTCCTGTTTCCTTAGGCTCAGATCAGTGCCTGAGCCTCTGCTTCACTTTCCATCATGGCCACTCCATGCGTTAACCTCCCCGACACTTACTCGTGAGATCACCCCATGTATTCCACTTTCCTCTGTGAAATAACATGGCTAGTGTCCATTTCCCCAATGCCTCTGATGCTTTCTAACTCCGTAACAGGATTCGCACACTCTCATCTGCCCATAAGTGGTCTAAATCTCTATCAGTGTAACAGCCCTAGGCACATGTGGCCTCTCAAATTTAACCTTCAAGTAACTGAAAATACATTTTATTAAGAATGAGTTCCTCGGTTGCATAAGTCACATCTCAGTACCACCTTGTCACATCCGCTTGGCCTGGGTTTTGATCTCTGGCACCTGATTACTTCTCTACCCTCTCTTTCCCACCGCCTGGTCATGTGATGTGGGGTAGTAATTTAACTTTGGAATTTTAATCTCTCATCTGTAAAGCCAAATGATTACATATGTAGCTCTTAGAATTTTTGTGAGGATATACTGCTTATGTATATGAAGCCCTTTAGAGCGGGGGCTATGGTTAGCATCGTATTATTGTATTGCCATTAGTATTTTTATTGAATGGTTTGATAATTTGCTTCAAAGTCTAATTATCTGGCCATAACAAATTTGAAAGGAGTATTAACTAAAGATTAGACGTTCGCTCACCATTATATTACACGGGAGCAGTCAATACTCTTTATGTGGAAGCAGTCCTGTCTTCTTCCTCAGCAACCACCCTTCCAGCTGGGACCGACTCATGCGTCACTGCTTCGGAGGGCAGGGTGACCGGATGCACACGGTCGTGTCCCCTGCTGAGGTCAGACACACCAAACCCTGCGGACATCCACGTGTGGCCCTCAGCACTCTTTACTACTAACTTGTCCACTCTGAGCATCAGATGCTCTTCTAGGACAGCGTTGGGGCAAAATGGTCCAACGATGGCCTAAATCTGGAGAAGTCAGGGAACCCCAGGGCACAGGTGTGGAACACAGGATCAGAGACGACCCACTGCAGCTCCTCAGTGCAGAGGCAACCAGAGAAGTGCTGTTCTCAAGCCTTCATTTATAGCTGGTGTGAAGCTCAGGGAGTCGGTCCACAGGATGGCTGCAATGTGGGGCTGGGCCAACTCAGTTTTTGATAGGACCACTGTCCCAATGCCTTATTCAGATGAGGGAGGAGCCAACCCAGGAATTTCAAGTATGGAAGAACCCTTTCCCTTATCCTCCTGCCTCTGCGAGTCTGCTCACTGGCCCGCTCTCACTCTGTAGCACGTACTTCTGTTCTGCTTTCTCTAAAAAGTAGATAATAGGAAGTAGGGTGATAGCTCCTTCTCAGAGGGAAAGGAAATCGAGAGATGGAGCAAGGGATGAGAAAAACGAATTGGGATGCATCACATGCATAAACCACCTTGCCCATGGAATGTAAACAGTAAGCACTACACTCATGTCCTAATAAACTACAGTTAAAAATAGATAACTAAATGCGCATCCTTGTGACTTTTCTGTGTGTCTTGTCCGAGTCTTTGTTCAAATCGCCAAGAAGCTGCAAGAATTCCTCCGGGGTTCTTTACCCGTCCATGACATTAGGAAAATCACGGGAGCCCTGGTCTCTGTGGATCAGCTGCATCGTGTACACAATACAATAGCACATCATAGTCACTCAATTTCCTTTGAACATTATATTATTGTGCACATACCAGACAGTCATTCTGGAGGCCTCAGATTAGAGACCCTCAATCCATCCATTTTTCATTAACGTACATTTGTCCATAATCTCAGTTTCAGGGCTTCCACACTAGCTGCTCTCTTTGGCGGGGACAGCAGTGCGATGTGCCCCAGTCTACGAGGTTACAAACTTGGCATTGTTTTATAGATTCTCTTCTTTTCGGGCCAATATAAACTCAGATGCTCAACAGTAAATCTACATGGTGAGAAGTAGCATTCATATGCAGCCTTTTAATGTTACAATAAGAGGTGTTTGGAGGTACGTTTAAAATGCTCACCACCGGAGCTGTGTAGCCCGGAGGAGTGTTCTGGGCGGGGTCTGCTCCAATGTCCCCTCATGGACAAGTTATATATTTTACTATTAATTCACTAGTAGAAGCCTTTATATCAGTTCTTGGTAGCCTGTACTAGTGGTTCATGGATATCACTCTACCTACAGTATTTCTCATAGAGAGGCTCACAAATCTCATGGAAGAAAACATAATTTATGTAAGTCTATGAAAAAAGAAAAGATGTGAGTGCAAATATGGAAAATATAAAAGATGAAATGTGCTGGGACAATGTGTCCTGGAGAACAGATGGCTGCTGAGGAGAAGGAGGTGGTTAAATAACTGTCCTCAGAGAAAAGGAGAATCTATAATAGGAAGTATCTATATAAATCTCCCCAGCTTGCTAAGGAAGAGAAGTGCAGGCTATGTGTTGAATCTCATTTATTTTAGAGCCCTGTGCCTTTGGATAACTGGACATTTCCATATACCACGACGTCTTTGATTCATTCATCTGGGAAAAATTGAGCTCTGATAAGATGCTGCTAAAGAGTTTCTCCCTCCGAAGACACTGTTTGTAAAACAGTTATGCAAACGTTTCAATACTTCCCTCATTTCCCGTTGTCTTTAGTTTTTCTTTTCCATTAAGAATTCAGAATGTGAAATAATTATTTTCATCTTTCACAATAAAATATCTTCTTACATTGTCTGAGCATAACACACAGTTGCAGAGTAAGACGGCGAGACACAGAGCTGCGGCAATATTCCGCGGAACCTCAGTCTTCACCTTTGCTAATTAAACAGAAATCTAGATCCTACCTTGGAAACTCAGCCAAATTCGACAGAAAAAATAATCATTAATCATCAACTAGATACACATTTTAAAAGATTAAAGATGCGTTGTGAGACATTCATCATTCTGAGAAAAGCGAGAGCCGAAATCCCCTGCGGTGTGTGATATTTCCACGACGAAGTCACACGCTGGACGCGACCTCCCGACGTCCTTCCACGTGTTCACCGGGCCACCTGCATGACAGTGCAGTAATTAAGCAACCCGAAACGCTAACCCACCCAGAGAGAAAGCCCCTACATTCTCGGGATGCCCTTGGAACGTCTTCATCATTATCCAGCGGGTTTCCTTTATCTCCACGCGCGCTCATGTCAGCACAGCCCTGGATCGCCTCTGTACGCAGAGTGGCACACGCACACGGCCATGGCCGATCTGAAACGCACATGGCCTGTGTAGTCCTCCCAAAACCACGGCAGCAGCCGCATGGCCTGGGTGGATGCCTCAAGGCGGAACACCAGGGAGCCTGAAGCCGGAGAGGGAGTGCGGTGGACAGAGTGCGGGGGTCTGCAGGCGAGCGGAGCAAACGGACAGTTAGAACCGAGGTGGTGTTTTGCTCTTTTTTTTATTAAGTGAAAAATATGTTTATAAAAAATATAAATACATAATTGAAAAGATATGAAGATGCATTGCTGAAGGACAACACGGACCAGATGTGCGTCATTTAATCTCAACGACCACCATACCTGCAGCAAATGATTGGAAACTGGCATCTCCGAAACTCCAGCACGGGGATGTCGGGTTCCAGGGTGGGGAACAATGCTGAGATTGCTTCGGAGACAGAGCAAGGCTTTTGGGGGCTTGGATGAGTTCCTGAAATTTATGAACACATGAACTAAAAGCTTATTCAGGAGGTGGGGTGGGGTAGCAAGATGTGGATTATGCCTGTGGCCACCAGATGGTCCTCAGGGACATGGTCAAATGTAACTGACCGGAAGCACAGGCTGCCCTGGAGTCCGGGTGGGGAGGAGGAGACTGCAGGCAGAGGACAAGAGATCTTCGTGCTGTCACCGTGCCTGTGCCTCTTTGTGTCTTTTCCATACATAGAGAAGTACACACACCTGCACATACACACATCAAGAGAGAGACAGACAAGGAAAAAGAGAGAGACAGAGACACAGAAAGACAGACAGACAGAGACAGACACAGACAGAGAGAGACAGACACAGAGACAGAATTTATTTTAATAACCTAGAAGGCACGTCTTTCTAAAGGAAGGTGAATGACCCAAGAAGTTCTGGGATTGCAACCATTTTACATGTATTGATTTATTGATCCTTATTGTCTTATTAAATTATAAACCTCATTTAGAAGAATTAGGTGAAAGCAGAAGTCGCTTGGCTGTGTAGGTGGGGTGACAGAGGTCTCTATCCTTTAGAATATGACTTAACCAGTGATAATCAGCACCACCTCAACTGTGATTCACATGGAAACACAATAAAAGGAAAAGCAGAGCAAGTCTATTTTCAGCTGGGTAATATACAAGAAATACTCACTTTCTGCAGATACTAGTGAGATTCCATTTGTGTGCTGCTGAATCACCATCCACTGACTCTCAGGAAAATTTTAGGGGCAGGTGGTGTGCGTGGCACAGGCATTGAAATGTGGAGAGGAACAAGGGTGCCCTGAGTGGTCACACAGCATCATCCTGGACCAACACATTTTACCACTTTCATTTTATTTCCTCTCTGCAGAAAAGCGAACAGAAATTCAAATTAACCCAGAGAAGGTTAGGGAGCTGGGACGGGGGAAAGCAGAATTTGGATTCGGGTCTCTCTGATGTCTGCGCAGCAGTTCTCGGGGTAACCCTCCGGCCACCTCTGTCCACCTGCAGATGAGGTCAGGCTCAAATCCGGGGGAGCCAGGACAGTACGCAGACTCCCTGAGCCGTGAGTGCTGTGAGAAAGCCCCGCGCACAGGAGCACGCAGCCACGTCCCCTCCGCTGTAGCCCATCTCTCTCTGACCTGATGAACCTCCAGACGTGAAAAGTTTCCTTCCTTCTCCTGATCATGGGCCCTGCTTTTATTTACGTTTACTCATCTATCCACTTAATTTATTAACTTACCTTCTCCAGTTCAGAAGAGGTTTGGCACAAGGATTTCAGTGTCCCTGTATAGGCTCCTATGTGCCTGCGTCCAAATGGACATTCAGCCGACATTAAAATACTCAGTTAATGTCAAAAGGGGGGTTTTGCTCCTTAAAGGTTGCCCCTAGTGAACTTAAGCTTCTGTGGTCATGAGGCAGAGTGAAAGGGGACCCGGTTCCGGAGAGCCCCTGAGACCTTGGTAGGACACAAGCCATCATGGCAGTGTTTCCTCTGTGGACGTCTGAGAAAATCAGGCTGAGTCACCATGATGAAAATTTTCTTTCCTCAAGGTAGCCACTTCTGTATGGAAAACCCCAGGAAAAGGGAAAATGCTGCTATGTGTAGAGAACACAAGGAAAACACTTGCTGCAGGGGTTTGGAACGTGAAGTTAAATAACTCCGAGGTAACGGGAAGTTTCAGGCCCACAGAAGCCTGTCTGCTTGTCTGGGACAACAGCTGCGGGCTCAGTGGTCTCCAAACGGACAAGGTCGAAGTTCTTGGCCTGCCCTTCATTAAGTGAAGATCTGCTGAGTGAGCGATGCTGCAGACACCATGACAGAAATACCTCCAGGGTCCACCTGCGGCGGACAGCAGGGCCTGGCGCCTTGCAAGCATTTCCAGAGGTCCCACACTCCCTCCCTCAGGGCCGGGTCCTGCTCCCTCCCTGCAGATGTAACTGAACTTCAGGACTCATTTTTAATCAGCAGATCAGAGCAGGAGGACGTGTTGGCACCTCAGGGCTGACTCACCTCTCCCGGCCATCCTCCCGGCGTCCGTCCCCCTGAGAACTCAGCCGCCATGTTGTCCTGAAGCCCAACAGCCAACGGGGCAGCCCCGTGCAGGCAAGGCGCCCCTGGGAGGCAGCGGTCACAGGACCACGTGTGCCCGGCCCTGGGTGACTCACTGGCTGCCCTTAGCATCCTGAATGCAGGGGAGCAGAGATGCACCCCAACCCTGAGCCTGCTGCGAAGCCGCAGCTGAGGAATTGAATGCGTACTTGTGGTCACATCTGAAGGCACTGAAGATCGGGGTGATTGGCTACTCAGAAGTAGACAAAGGGAACACTGGGTAGCACTAATTTCTGATGCACAGGAAGAACAAACATTTTGTCCATAAGAATAACCTTGTAGTTGTCTATAATGATATATTTTCCATAAGTAATGACCCGGGGGAGAATCCCATCCTGGAGGAAGAAAAGTCACTCCTGGATAAGCCTCATGTACCAAACATGCAGTAGAAATAGTATGGGGTCTGCCCCGCTCTTCCTGCCCACTCCTGTGCTCCAGTGTGGGCTTTCTTCTGGGCCAGGGTGGCCTTCCGGACTGCCCCTTGAATGGACGATGGTACCACATGTACTTGCAGAGACATCAGCCACCCGCAGGGCCCCGGCAGCGCAGGACCACGCGGTGCCCCCACCGTGGTCACATGGGCACAAGTGCTACGCTCTGCCTGGCAGGTCCAGGCTGATAAAGACAAGACACACATGACACAGCTGGAAGCCAAGGTGGGCTGCACCTTGCATAGATACACATTCACACACACGCATGACAAAATAATACGGATGCATTATTGTCTTTGTTGGCTTGGGCTGCCACAACAAAGAGCCACAGACCATGTGATGTAGACAACTGGGACTTATTTTCTTGCTGTCTTGCAGACTAGAAGTCCGAGAGAGGTTGTCAGCAGGAATGCATCTTCCCTGGTGTGTGGGGGCCACCTTGTCCTGCTGCACTCACGCTGCCCTCCCCTCTGTGTGTACGTCCCCAATTCCTCTTCTTATGACACCCCTCATGTTAGGCTGTAGTCAATCTCAGGGGCCGTACCAACTCCAGATACCTCTCTGAAGCCCTCAGCCCTACCACAGTCACACTGGGAAACACTGAGCCTTAGAAACTCAGTGTATGGACATTAAGGACTTCAGACTCAGATCACCGCGCCTCCACGTTGACAAGGCACCGTGCTGGCCAGCCCTGTGCCGAGTGTTTTCCAGGCATCAGTTCAATAAGACTTGGTGCGGCTGTGAGTTCAATGCCTCCTCTGCAGACCCGGAACCTTGGGTCTGAAGTCTGCATGCATCCAAAGACCGTCCTGTTTCCACAAGATCACATTTGCTCCCAACAGGTTTATTCCTTTGAGATTTCACTTATGATCTGAAAAATCTCTAATGATTAAGCCAGTAATGTGCCATCTCAGAAGTATTTAAGAGAATCTCAAATCCCAGAGTAGAGTCATTTCTGGCTCACCCGAAGAGACCTTTGGTAATAAGGATGTATCCCATGATCACACAAAATCCACAAAATGTTGTAAGTGAGCAATGCAGTGGAAAAAATTAATTTTGTCATTAGTCACAAGATATCATCTAAAGAATAATATATATATCACAAAGTTCAAATATGTATAGTTTTAAAGATAATTACAAAACACCCATAGTAGCAGCATCCACACCACAAATATTGGCAAATTAATACAAACCATGACCTTTCTCTGGAGATGAGGTCACCACTGTTGCAAAATATTAAAATTTGACACTTTCATTTTTTCCAGAAGAAACCCCATACAAACACAGTGACCTGCACAACGAAATGCTTTAATAATTTATGTGTGGCAATCACTGAATAAAATTTACAGATAGAATTAAAGCAAATCTGTCATATAAATAAATATAAGTATGTTTAGCTAGCAGGTGAA
>RJWM01027472.1:0-26784 GCA_004363535.1 Dasyprocta punctata
CCTCAGCCTCCCGAGTACTGGGATTAAAGGCGTGTGCCACCACGCCCGGCTGGTGGTTTCGTTTTTTAAGACTGTATCACAATCATTTTCTTCAGATAAATATCTTCTACTAGATTTTTTTATTCTTTGTGCAATTAGACTTCATAAAGTTGCAAAAGTTGTACAGCGAGTTCAGGTATGACTTTCCCCCTAGCTTCTCCTAAAGTTATCATCTTACCTAATCATGCACATAATGAAACCGGAAAATTAACATTGGTAAATACTATTACCTAATGACCTTATTTGAATTTCTATATTTTATTGTATAATGCTATTATATATGTTCATGAGTGTTCTCTTACTGTCTCAGGATCCAGTCCAGTATCCCAACATGCAGTGGGAGGTCATGTCTCCCTAGTCTCCTCCATATGTAAGAGTTTCTCAGTCTTCTTTTTTCCTCAGTCTTTAAATTGTTTTTAGAGCCGGGCGTGGTGACGCATGCCTTTAATCCCAGCACTCGGGAGGCCAAGGCAGGAGGATCGTTGTGAGTTCGAGACCAGCCTGGGCTATAAACTGAGTTTAAGGCCAGCCTGAACTGTATAGTGAAACCCTGTCTCAAAAAGGGATTTAACTCAGTGGCCTACGCGCATGCTGGCAGGCGTGAGGTTATGAGTTTGATCCCCGGTACCAAATAAATAAATAAATAAATGTTTCTAGTTATTTGATACTATTAATGATGTTTGATATATATACTCTGAATTGTTTCCATAAACTAGGTTGTGTGTGTGTGTGTTTTGAGACGGTCTCACTGTGTAGTTCAGGTTGGGCTTGAACTCACTACGTAGCCCAGGATTGCCTTGAACTTGTGCCGTACCTTCTGCCTCAGTCTCTCAAATCCTAGGATTACAGGCACGCGTCACAACCGCCGGCTTCCTCCATAAATTATTTTTCTAACAGGGAAAACTAATGGGTGTTGGAAAAGTTTGTGCTCATAGTTTTGCGCCAATCGGTGTCAACTGTCAACAGAGCAATCACATCCTGCATCATACTACCAGCAGTAAACAGAGAGGCAGAAATCAGGCAGTTCAGGAAGGCCCCTGCCGGCCGGGTGACTAGATGCAGTTGCCAATAATGTGAACTGAAAGTAATAATAAAGTTATTAATGTTGAGGAAGCGATTTCCGGTAGGGGCATTACCATTTTCATCGGAGAGTGTCTCCTTCACCCTTTTTTCAGCCCGACCGGAAATAGTTGTAACCTGTTTAAAGCCACGTCGGTCCCGGTTTTGGTCCCGCCCACACACTGAGTAAGTATTTCCGGGGTCAGGGGATTCTGGTCCGCCCCGCCCCTTCGCCGCCTGCTCGGTGCTGAAAGCCCCGGTGCTCCCGGAAGTTGTCTGGGCCTCTCGGTTGGCGTCCCCTGCACCTCACTGGTGCTGAGGGCCCCAGGGGCTGCGGCGATGGCGGAGGCGGCGCTGCTGCTCCTGCCCCAGGCGGCAGCCGAGCGGGACGCTCGAGAGAAGCTGGCTTTCTGGGATCGGAGGCCTGACACGACGGCGCCACTGACCGACAGGCAGACGGACTCGGTGCTGGAGCTGAAGGCGGCGGCGGAGAACCTGCCAGTGCCGGCCGAGGTGAAGTGACGGGCGCGAACCGTCTGGGGCGGAGGGCCGGGTGTTCCTCGGGCGCCCCGGCCTCGCGTCTCGGTCCGCTCCTCTCAGGCCGCTAAGGCGGGTCCAGTGGGAGGGGCCCTCCTGTCTCCCGCCGCCGACCTCTCCCGTCCGGCAGCCCCGACTGGGCCTGCTCTGGGAGGTCGAGAGGGGACCCGGGGGCCGGTGCCCACCTGCACTCAGACCTCCTCTGGAGGTTCAGGTCGTTGGCCAAGAGCCTTAGCCCGGGACGTCTTGCTCCAGGGGTCCTGCGTGTCACCTGAGGCGGATCCTGCTTGCACCCTCCCGGACGAGGGCCGAACCCGAGCTGCTTTGCAGTTGACAGTCTTCAAATTGATGCGTGTTCATCACTGTGATGAGGAATCTAGCTTCCTTTCTGGGCGGGCCTCGGAGACCAAAGCTTGGCCTGAATGACAGCTTCGCTTATCACACATAGAACACTGAGCCCTGGAAGTAGAGGTTATGGGAGATCGGATTTATCTAATCCATAGCAAAACAAAATTGAATTTTCTTTGAAAGTGCAGTCAGTACATTATTAAAGAATGCTGGCTTTGGCTTCAATATCGAAGTTTTAAATTCATATTATGCTTGTGTGATTTACTTTAATTAGTGTAAATGGCTAGAAGTACGTTTTATGAATTGTCAGATTTGACAAAGTTTTTATCGTTTTGAGGGCCAGTTTTTGGATTACTGTATTAAAGTGATGGTTACTTCTCATGTTGAAAGCATTCTTTTTATATCATTTGGAATTGGTATACCAACTGCAGTTTGCGTTTAGAGTTTGCAACTTTTTCAGCCCTTAAACTTTAAAGGTTTGATTTGAAATTTCTCTTCACTTTTACTGTTACATGCTGCTCCATAAAGGAGCTGTTCTCTTTTGGGCTTCTCTGTCTATCTCTAGAGGATGCTTTGCAGGAAGTGGGTCTGAAATAAAAAAGCAGGTGGAGAGTTGTTTGACTTGGCTATGAAAGTTTTTTTATGTGCTGGATAATAGCGGTGGTTAGCGCTATAAATGTTACAATTCTTATAATAGATTTAGTCTGCCATTGAAGCAAGATCCTTGAGCTTCATAACACAAGAGAATGGAAGGAGGCATGTTCCACAAGGAAAAAGAGTTATTATTATGTGTTATAAAGTGTTTAACTATTGGCATTGAGCATGGGAAGAGTTTCAAACGTTGTCATTTTCACCCCCTTCTTCCATATTTATACAATGATACCTACCATTGGCTGCATTTAATCATTTGGCTTATATTACATGCCTCTCTGAGCTAGGAATTTGGGATAGAAAAATAGGAAGGACAAACTTTGTAACCTCACAGAGCTGACGTAGTTGTAGAGATTGTGAACATGTAATAAAAAAAGCAAGAAGATAAGTTTGGACAGTGACACATGTATAAAACAGGATGATGTGAAAGGGATGAGGTATGTCTTATTAGACAGTGAAAGTGACCAGTCTGTGGTGAGGACTGATGATAGAAAACAAGAATCCAGCCTTGGAAAGACTAAACAAATTACATTTTAGTTGGAGGAAAAAGCAGTGCAAGGTCATGGGTAGGGGACTTTCTTAATAAGTTTAAGAGTTCAATGAAGGTTTTCTGGTTTATGCAGCCTAATACTGGATTCCTGTGGGAAGGAAACAGCCTGTTGTTTACCCATCCTGGAATCTTTGAGGAAATCTATTGCTCTTCAGCTCTCTGTAGCCCGTGTGTCCGTTTACTTAAGTGTTTACACCTGATGAGAAAACTTTGAAATTATTTTTTTAATCCTGTTACCATTCTTAATACTGGTGTTGAAAAAAGAGTGCCTTCATTTTCATTTCATCTGGCCAGTGTATCTTTAAAGGATTTATTGTAGTGCTTCAGTTTCATGAGATAAATTACTTCCTGAACAGCCAAAACGTGGCAGGTTAGTAGAATAGTAAGAGGCCAGCTAACACTCAGTAAATATCATAAAACTATTAACTTTAGAAGATAGCTTTCACCTTTGGGTTGTGGAAAACCTTTTCCTTTCTTTTGTAAAGGAGTTAATGCTTTTTATTATTATTGTTTTTTGCATCAGATAAGTGAATTTGCTGTAGGTTGGTTTTTTGTAACCAGTATAGATTTTTTAGTAGCTAGAGCAAATTTTCTTTCTGCTGAATTTAGTAATTCTTTTTTTTGAGTTTCAGAAATCAAACTCATGACCTTCACATTTACTAGGCAGGCGTTACGCCACTGAGTAATATCCCCAGATGATCTTAGTAATTTTTGATAAAATAATTTACCCTGACATTATTTGTAATTTATTATTATAGGTGTTGTAGGCTGCAGTGTTTAGACATGATGTTTAACCCTTCTGTGCCTCTGTTTTCTTCTTTATAAAAATTGGGACTTATGAAAAGTTGTGAGAATTTAGTGAAGTCATGTATGTAAAGTATACATGAGCTACTTGCTAGTATTATGTTATTAATGTGCTTTCTTTCAAATGATTGACTTAAAAGAATAGAGGAGAATTCTGTGATCATGAACTAGTACAGATACTACTCAGATCCAAAAAAGAAAAGACAGCTGGGCGTGGTGGCACACGCCTTTAATCCCAGCACTCAGGAGGCTGAGGTAAGTGGAGTGTTGTGAGTTCAAGGCCGGCTTGGGCTACAACGCGAGCACAAGGCCGACCTGGGCTACATAGTGCGACCCTGCCTCAAAAACCAGGGCTGGGAGTTTGGCTCAGTGGCTTAAGCGCCTGTCTGGCAGGCGCGAGGTTGTGAGTTCAATCCCCAGTGCCGGAAAAAAAACAAAAGCAAAACAAAACAAACAAAAACAAAAACAAAAAAGAAAAGACTAGGTGCTTTGAGGAAGTTCTACAATTTTGTAATTTGCTCCAAGCTGAGAAAGTAATACTAGCTTTAATTTAGGGAATGAAATTGATCACAGCATTTCTAAAAGTGATTTTCTCCAACTTACAATTCTGTAAGAAGTGAAGCTGGGAGAGGAAGGTGTGTTCTTTTTGACCCTGTCAAGCTAGTCAGGGAAAGCTTGGTAGTTTGTTGTAGTTATTATTTAATATATTAATATCTCTGTTTGCATAGGCTATACAGGAACTGTTCTTCACTGCCAACTGGGATCTGTGCTCTTCTCTGGTGGTATCTGTTCATCTGGAAGCCAGGAGTGTGTGAGTGAGCTGTAGCTTTAAGTCATTTCCTCACAGCTAAGGGAGAGGTCAAAACAGGCAAGCTTGTGACACAACACATTCCTTGATTTGTCACTATTTTAGATGTTTTGAGAAAAGATTTAGATATTGTAACACACGCACACACATATTCAGTGAGAAGGGGGTCAGCAAAAACCACCAGGCTTGTGTAAAGGCAACATGGCATGGAATTTATTGTGCCTGGGTGCAGGTTGGTAGAAAGTGAAAAGACCATCTATAGGGAACAAGCAGAAGAGTGCCTCTTTTATAGGGATGAAAAGAAGGCAGGGACATTAGATGAGAAGATTTTAATAAACGTATGTGGTCAGAGTTCTCTTACACTCTTGCATCCTAGTGGCAGAGTCTTTGAAGGTCTGGTGTAAAGTTTTGAGTGTTTCCAGATGTCCCAGGACATCTACCCTCTTTATGACATCCTGTGCTTGCTGATGACAGCTTTGGTGCTGAGCTAAGTTCCTTGCTGACAGAAGTGCCTCAGCTGACAAACTGGTTGGGGGCTGCAAGAGTCAGGTCCAATTTGAACCTAATTTCAAACTCACAGCAATCCTCCTGCCTCAGCCTACTGAGTGCTGGGATTACAGGCATAGCCACCACACCTGGCCTCAACATTGTTGTTTTGAAGTAGTTGTATTGTGGGTTCACTCCTGTTTGGTTTAAGAGAAAGTGGTTCTGTATTAGATTAAGGGAACAGAGAGCTGCCTCTTGCTTCTGGTAAAGTCCTTATGATTAAAAAATGGTTAGTATTTGTGCTCCAAGTAATCAAATAGAGTGCGTGTTGATAAATTCAAGTATGTTTACTCACATCAAGATACAAACTGTCTTTATAGCAGTTTCTCAAGTATCTCAAATTTTTATGTGATTCTACTTTCTCAAGTCAGTTAGAAGATGAACATTTTTTGGTTCAAGATAACAAATTGAGTACACATATGTGAGTCCCCTGGGCCTTTTTAAAATGGCAGTAATAAATGTGTGGCACACAACAGCTAAAGATGGTATCAGTGAACCTGTAATTCAGGCAAACATCCAGTAGGCAAGAAGCATGTAGTATCATTCTAAAAATCAGTTTGAAGACTTAATCACAGAACTAAGTATAAATACAAATTTTGACTGTAATTAGGAGATGGTATCATTGATAGAATTTGAAAGTAAACATGGAAGAAAATACAGAGGCACTAAGGAGGGTCACTAGGGGCACTATAGGGGTACTATAGTGAGGAATCAATAAATAGGACCTGTCTTGGTTACTTTTCTCTCATTGCTGAGACAAAATACCCAATGTCAAATATGAAGGAAGGAAAGGTTTATTTAGCTTATAGTTTGTGGAGGTCTCAGTCCATACTCAGCTGGCTCCAAGGCAGAGTGGTGTGGCTAAGGGGCAACTGTTCATGGTGGCTGCAAGCTAAATGGGCAAAAGGGGAGAAGCACGCCTCCTTCCCTCCCTTATATTGTTTGTAGGCCACACCCACTTGTGTGTAGCACTCACATCCATAATCCCAGCACTGGACCATGAATCAGTCAGAAACTCTAGAAGCCTGCCCCAATGACTGCAGGATGCTTTGAGGGGACATCCAGACACAAACCATAACAGGACCTCAACTTGATGAATTCAAATCCAAAATTGTAAATCTGCTTCTTAAAATTATGGAGCAACTATCAAAAATACTGAAAGTAGTAAAAAGTAGGGTAGGAGAGAACGGTGCTTTTCACTGTAACTCTTATGATGTGGATTTTAAAAAATCATGTATTTTGAACGTTAGCATAAGAAAGATTCATAAAAATTGGAAGTGATCTGTTTGGTTTCTTTTATTTGAAAGTGCTTCATGTTAAAGTTTTTCATTCTCCTCTCAGATTTTTTAGAGTTATCAAATTACAAACAATTGTATTGTCCAAGAAAAGAAAAAAGGGAGAGCAGATCGGAGACTTACCTTTCACTTAAATACTCTGTATTCTTGAACTTTTAAAACAATGAGCCCATTTTGGTTTAGTGACAGCTATGAATTTAGATTAGATTCTTTTTTTTCCTTATTTGTTATTGAAGACACAACTGAAAACGCTGCATATTAAATGAAAAAAGGAAAATGCTTATAGTCTGGTTTTTAAAAATGTGTAAGTGTGTATTTTTTAAAAGCAAAGATACATAAGAAACTAGCTTTGATGGCTGCCTCTGCAGTGGGAAATAGGTGGTTGGAATATGAGTTCAGAGAAAGGAAACTTTTTACTGAATATTCTTTGAATTATGTGCTAGGAGAATTTATTATTTGTTCAAATACATTTTAAAGGACTGCTCTGTATATTACAATTGATTCTGGAACAGGAATAATTTTTTTTGTCTGGAATTTGTTATGTATTATGAGATGTAGTTCTAGAATCGTGTGGTATAAGGCCTTATGAACGCTGATGGAACAGAGTTCATAATGATTAATGCACCATTTTTTTAATTGAAAAAATGGTAACAATTTTAAATTCACCTGCCATTGTAAGAAACAGTATAAAGAGGTCCCTCAAAGATAGCATTTTACAGGACGATAGTATCATAACCTGTATCAGTGCACTAGACACAGATTTTTGACATTGATCTGTATTTTTTTTTTTTTTTTTTTGGTACCGGGGATCGAACTCACAACCTTGTGCTTGTGAGGCAGGCGCTTAAGCCACTGAGCTAAATCCCCTGCCCTATTTTTTGAGACAGGGTCTCACTATGCAGTTCAGGCTGGCCCTGAACTCACTTTGTAGCCCAGGCTGCTCTCAAACTCACAATGATCTGCCTGCCTCAGCCTCCTGAGTGCTGGGATTAAGGGCGTGTGCCACCATGACTGGCTTGTATTCCTTTTAAAGATAGATTTAAAATCTTCTCAAAAGAGATTAAAGTAGCAGCTGTGGTGGTGCATACCTGTAATCCCAGCACTCAGGAGGCTGAGACATGAGGATCATTGCAACTTCGAGACCAGCCTCGGTCTATAAAGTGAGCTAAAGGCCAGACAGAATGGTGTAACAAGACCCTGTCTCAAAAAGACAAAAAATTTAAAAAAAGTAAGAGATTGAGTTAAAGATGGATATAGGTCAGTGTTTTAGTGATTATCCTAGGGCAGTTTGCCGCATATTACTTTAATCATAGTGTGCCTTTAGATTTTATGTTGCCTAATGTGTAGTATGAGAACCTTACACTCATATGCTTCTATTTCTTCCTTTTCCTCTTTAGTTGTCAGACATTTTATTTTATATTATGTTATAAACCCACAGTACATCTCTGCTAGTTTTGCTTTCAGCATTTCTTTCTGATGATTAATGAAACCTGTCTTATCTACCTTCAATTTATTTCCAGGGTGTAATACAACATGTGTGTGTTTGGTAGATCCAGAGGGTATTCCATTTTCCTTAAGAACTCCCTTTAACACTTCTTTTAGGACTGGTGGTAAAAAGTTTTCTCAGTTTTTGTTTAACTAGTCCTTATTTTTCCTCCATTATAAAAAGACATTTTTACTAATATGGGATCCTGAGTTGACTTTTTTCCTTTTGGCACTTTATTTTATTTTTGAGACAGGGTCTTGCTGTGTAGTGCAGGCTGGCCCTGAACTCACTGTGGTCCTCGAACTTGGCAGTAATCCTCCTGCCTCCTGGGGCAGGCTTTTTTTTTTTTTTGGTCTTTTGGCACTTTAAAGTTGTCCACTCTATTGTGTAGCATATATATATATATATGTACATATATAAATATATATGTACATATATATATATATTTTTTTTTTTTAATGAGAAATCCGCTGTTCCTCTGTATGCAACATGTCTGTACCTCTGGCTGCCTTCAAACATTTTCAGGAGTTAGTGATATGTGTGTGTGTGTGTGTGTGTGTGTGTGCTGGTTGGATTCTCTGAGAGCTGTAGTTTAATACCTTTCATTTTTGGAAAATTCTGAAGTTATTTCTTCAAATATTTCTTCTACTTTGGTTTTTCTTTCACTTTCTCTGTATGGAATATCAGTTACATGTATATCAGATCATTCATTACATGCTACAGTTCTTAGATGCTGCTTTTTTTTTTTTTTTTTTTTGAGACAGGGTCTTACTATATAGTTCAGGCTGGCCTTGAACTTGCTTATGTAGTCAGCTGGCCTCAAACTCATAGTGATCCTCCTGCCTCAGCCTCCCAAGTGCTGGGATTGCAGGTGTGCGCCACCACACCTGACCTGCTGGCCTGTTTTCTCTTTGTGGTTCAATTTGGGTAAACTTTACTAAGGGGTGTAACTTGAAGTTCACTGATTCCTTCTTTAGCTGTGTTGAGTATACTGATGTGGGTATTTTTCATCTGTTAACAAGATTTTTATTTCTAGCATTTGCATTCAATACGGTTTTCATTTTTGTGCTGTAAGTCTGTATGTATTCATCCATCTTAACTATATCTCACCCCAGAGCCTTTAACATAGTAATCCCAGTTATTTTAAATTTCTTTTTTGATAGTTCCAGTATTCAGGTCATCTGAGCCTGGCTCTATTGATTGCTTTGTCTCTTGACGGTGAATTATTTTTTCATGTAATTTTTAAATTGAATACTGGATATTGTGTGCAGAAACAGTAAAGGAGGCATACTGTGAATATTTGGTATGGCGTATTTCTCTTGCTAGGTTGTTAGTGTGGGAACTGAGTTAGTCTAGTGGGAAACTGAACTGGCTTTTGTTTTGTTGTTGCTCTGATTATCTTTGTTTATGACTGGCTTGAGAGTTCTCATACACAAACTCTTGGCTGGGGTGGAGAATGGGATGCTGCAGAGTTTTTTTTTTTTTTTTTTTTTGGTGGCACTGGGGATCAAACTCACAACCTCACGCCTGCCAGGCAGGTACTTAAGCCGCTGAGCCAAACTCCCATCCTTGATGCAGAGTTTTAAAATGTTCTTCCTCTCTCCTCTGTTTTCGGTGTGCTCTGTGCTGGTGTCTCAGAGGCTGTCCCTGTGCTCTTGTTCCCTCCCTGCAGTAGCCTACCTGTGATATGAATGAGGCTGACTGCGAAGTGAGGGATATTTCCCTCAGGGAGATCTAGTAAGAGGAGTTGGTCAGATTTTGCTTTTGAGTTGATCTGATTGTATACTTTTTGTTTGTTTAAGACAGAATTTCACTCCGTAGTTCAGGCTGGACTTGAACTTACTTTGTAGCCCAGGCTGGCTTCAAACTGAAAGCAATCCTCTTGCCTCAGCTTCCTGAGTGCTAGGATTATGGGCATGTGCCACCACACCCAACTTGCAACTCTATACATTCTAAAAGTTAATAAATAAGCAACTTTTTTTTTCTTTTTAGTATGCATAAACAGTATTATATATCTGATTATAGTAACGTCATGGATGAAAAACTATTTGATAGGTTTTTGTACTTTTCTTTCTTTTTTTCGTTTTTTGAGATAGGGTCTTGCTATGAAGTTCAGGCTAGTCTTGAACAGACTGTGTAGCCCAGGCTGGCCTTGAACTTGTGGCAGTCCTGTTTCCTCAGCCTCCGTAGTGCTGGGATTACTGGTGTGCACCATCATTCCCAGTTCATTTTGTACTTCTTATACCACATATGCTAAAAATTATTGTAAGTTAAATTACTTTACAAATAACAACAAACCCAAGTTTAAGAATTAAGCATATCTGCTTACTAACTGTCACAAACGTGTCGGCAGGTTAAAATACTGTTATTCTTTTTTTTTTTTTTTCTGGAGACAGGGTCTTGCTGTGCAGTTCAGGCTGGCCTTGAGCTCACTATGTAGCCCAGGCTGGTTTCGAACTTGCAACCGATCCTCTAGCCTCAGCCTCCCGAGTGCGTGTGCCACCACATCCGGGTTGTTATTGTTAATCACTGTGTTTTACTTGACAAGGTGCACAAGCACATGTAATGTCTAATACCTGCAGGTTTTCACTCACCTGATTGTGGTAGTGGGAGCTAAGGCAGAGTTCACAATGTGCCGCGCCTTCCCCATGCGCTTCACTGTTGCCTGTCGTCTGTGCTTTGAGCACCACATACCCTCGTCATGAAAAGTATCGCTAAAAATCACATAGTAATGTTAAAAGGTTATGGTCTTAGAATGCTTTACTGAATGTCCAGGGCTGAATGTGTCCAGGGCCACGTACCTGGTTTAGATATATGTAAACAATACTGATAGAATTATGTGATTAAATTTTGTTAAGACCTGTGCATGTAGAACTAAATTTTACTGTTGATAAACTACTGTAAAAATAGATTAGTGACTGTTTTGTTTTCAAGGAGTAGAGATTTAGTTTTTAAATGTACTTTGTTGTTATTAATAAGAATAAGTAAAAAGTAGTACTACTACTAATAGCAGTTCGTCAGATTTATTGAGTGTTTACTGTGTGGCAGGTCTTATGCAAAGTGCTTTAATGCAGTCTCTCTCTGGTGGATTATGTGCCTTCTGAAGGAGACAACACATTGGTGACTCTAGGCTGCTGTTTTAGCACAGTTCCCCCTGCCCTTTAGTGTTCCTAATGGCAGCACGTGTTACTGGTGACACTTTAGACTTGAGATAGATTCTCACTGGGTTTGAGAAACTTAATTCTTGCTGCGCCACAGTTCTATGTTACCATCCAGGAAGAGTTTCCATTACAGAGCAAGTGGTGCCCTAATAAACATATTCGCCCATACCCAGGACCCTCCTGCTTTCAAGTCAGAGTCATTGGTGAGGAGGAAGCGCCTCAGGGACCCTCCTGGTCACTTTCTGTCAGCAGCTTCCTAGTGTTTTGGGAGACCAATTTTCCCATAACTGTGTTTTCTTCTTTGCTCTTCATAATAGTTTTATAGTATAGAGACTGTATCTGTGTCAGATAAAAGAAGAAATTGAGGACTAGAAATATTAAGTAATTTGCTCAGTGTCGCACAGCTTTGTGAGAGACCAGCAACAGGCTTTAAACCAGTTGCATTGTAGCATACTTTGCCATACAGCAACAATAGCCCCATTTGAACCTGTGGGTGAAACCTCATATTAAATGATCATGTTTTTTTTTTCTTTCCATTTCATTTCTTTCTTTTTTTCTTTTCTTTTTCTTTCTTTCTTTTCTTTTCTTTTCTTTCTTTTTTTTTTTTTTTTTGTCTTTTTGAGACAGGATTTCACTATGCAGTTCAGGCTGACTTTGAACTCACTTTATAGCCTAGACTGGCTTTGAGCTCACAGTGATCCTCCTGCCTCTGCCTCCCAAGTGCTAGGATAAGAATCTCGTTTCTAACTTGGTGGTCCATTTTGTATTGAGCTTATTTTAGTTTTGAACAGAAAATACTGTTTTCAGTGTGTATTCAGAAGTGAACAGGAAGCAATTTCACAAGGTCTTGCATTATTTTTTTATATTGATGGACCTTAAATATCCTGAACTAAGAACTAAAAGCTAGAATTGAACCTAAACAATGAACCTTTTTGCTTTCCCCAGCATCCACTTGCCTTTTCTTTCAGGTCTAAAAACACTTTTTCCTTAGACTGCTGGTAAATGAACACTGGAGAACTAGAAATACTCTAAATGTAATGATGCAAAGTGCAGCCTTGTCCATTGGGCATTTCGTAACCTGATTGACAACTCTCAGACTTTCCTATTCTATGGGATTTCAAAATTTGTTAGCAAGAGTGTAGGTGAAAAGTATGAGTGAATAGAAATAGTAGGAAGAGGTGCAGTTTGTTGATTAAATCTTGGGTGTGATTTGTTAATCTTGTTGGCTGGTCAGGCTTTTCTGTTAGATTCTGAGGAGAATGAGCTACTTTTAGTACACAGGTTTTCCTGTTGGCTGATGGTAGTTCAAGAAGGGGTACAAGTGCAAAAAATGTGTGTGGTTTGGTATAGGTTTACCACCACTGTTAGAAAGCTAACTAAAAAATCATACCTTACTAATGGTGTTTTGAAGGTAGCATTTAACATAAGAGAGAGTGTAGTTAAAATGTTAGTGTTATATGGCATTTATTAACCTTGTGTGATTTAATGGACATATTTCTTTCTCTTTCAAAATCATTGAGATGGAAACCCAGTCTTGAGTTAAGTTCAGAGAATTTTCAAGTTGCTGAAATGTGTTATGCATTTCTTTTTTCAAGCTCCCAATTGAAGATTCGTGCAGCTTAACTTCCCAGTCACTGCCCATTGACCTGACTTCGATAGTGCCTGAATCTACAGAAGACATTCTTTCGAAGGGTTTTACTTCCTTAGGAATGGAAGAAGAAAGAATTGAGACCGCACAGCAGGTGAATAGCAATGATCTTTTCTAAAGATATTAAATTACTGTGGATGTCTCAGGACAGGCTAATAAAAAAGGTTCTAAATAAAAGGTCTAAAATTGATACCATAGCGATTATCAAATCTTTCTAGAACATTCTTGATTTTGTGTTACTTGAAGCTATTACTTTATTTATTTATACTTTTATCTTTTTGAGACAGGGTTTCACTATACAGTTCAGACTGGCCTTGTACTCACTTTCTAGCCCTGGCTGGCCTCAAACTTCCAGGGATCCCCTGCCTCAGCGTCCTGAGTGCTGGGATTACAGTCATACACCTCCACACCTGACCAAGCTATTATTTATTTTAAATGACTCTACTATTCAATTATATTGATGGTATAGATAAAAGTATGGTAGTCCACATCTGGATGTTGATGGATTATTATATTTATTACGGTTTTTAATATTCTGTGCACTTTTGATTTCCCTCAGTGTGTGTCTATATTAACTGATCCCCTCAAGCAGACACATATTGTACACACATACAGACATATACACACACACTCCTCTCTGCTTGTTACTAGGTAATCTCCCCCACCCTCCTTTTTTGGAGATGGGATCTTGCTATATAAGCGGAGGCTGGTCTTGAACTTACTATGTAGCCCAGGCAGGCCTTGAACTCATAGTGATCCTCCTGCCTCAGCCTCCTGAGTGCTAGGATTACAAGCATGTGCGATTATACCTGGCAGTTAGGTAATCCCTTTTAAGAGAAACCTAAATTTTCTTTTTTAGATGAAGCTTTGTTGTTATTTTTCAATAACTTAGTATATGTAAACTTTGGTTTTTGCTTGTTGCTAATTGCAAACTGGAGTATGCCCTAGTTTCTTCAGACCCTTCCCTTGTCTTTTCTTTTCATCCTGTTAACAATTAAAGCTGAGGTATTTTCTAAATAAACATAAAGACGCCCTGAATTGCATGTGTAGTACTTTGCCAGAGGCAGTGATGTAGAGTGATTGAGAGCTCCAGCTCTTGATTTAGTCTGACCCACCACTTACCATCTTTGTGAGCTTTGGCAGATAGATCACTTATACTCTCGGTCTGTGGTTTCTTAATCTGTGAAACAAGGATGACTATATACCTATCTCACAGGATTTTTCTGAGAATTAAGTAAGAGAACACATGTAATTGCAGGGTGTGGCAAGCATACAATAAATGCTCAGTAAGTGATAGCCAGGGTGCGTGGCAAGTCTGTATACCTTTGACATTGAATTCCTCTTGAGAATTCTAGAAGGTAATCAAGCACTAAGTCTGTGACTTTTTTTTTGTCTTTTTGAGACAGGGTCTCACTTTGCAGTTCAGGCTGGCCTTGAGCTCACTTTGTAGCCCAGGTTGGTCTTGAACTCACAACGAACTTCCTGTCTCAGTCTCCCAAGTGCTGGAATTATAGGCGTGAGCCACCACGCCTGGCTTGTGAACTTCTTTAGACTGTCTGAAAAAAGAACCTTGTGGATTAAAATTGCACCTGTATCTGTCTCTTTAAAAGTTAAAAAAATTAATACATTGAGTTATATGTTTTTTAAAAAGTTTAAAAATATCTAGTATATTGAATTATAAGTTTTCGTACAACAGGATGTACTAATTTTAAGTGTTTGCTGAGTTTTGCCAAGTGTATATACTGGAATAACTACCACTGCTACCAAGATATAAAACATTTTTATCACTTCAGAAAGTTTCTTTATGCTTGGTTTAAGGTGATTCCCACCATCAGTTTTTGTTTTCTTTCTTTCCTGGTACTTGGGTTTGAACTCAGGGCCTTTGTGCTGAGCTGTATCTCTGCCCTTTTAAAACTAAAAAAAAAAAAAATTTAGACAGGTCTTGCTGAATTGCCTGGGCATGACTCAGACTTGGAATTTTCCTGCCTCGGCCTCTCAGAGTGCAGATGGTACCATACCTAGCCCTGACTGTTTTTTAATAATAGGTATTTTTCATAACATTGGTAGTAGGGCCAGGATTCAAATTGATGGTTTAGGTGATGCTAAAGTCCATATTCTTAAACCACTATATAATCTTATTTTCAAGTTTTTATTGTCAAATTTCTTGACTAGATACCAGTAATGTTGACTTTTACCTAAGGAGGTGTACTAACTATTTTAATTTGGCAAACTAGTAAATAGGCATTAACTTCTTAGGAATAAATGTTTATTTATTTATTTTTTTATAATTGTGACTTTAATACTCCTCTTACTGAACTTTGGAAATGGCTAATATTTTTAAACATCTTTAGTTTTCTTAGCATGTAAATATTGAATATATAGTAATTATCTTCAGTACATGACACTCAAAAGTTGAAAGAGAGAAGGTTTATTTGGCTCACAGTTTGTAGAGGTTCAGTTCATAGTCGGCAGGCTCCAGTGCAGGGCAGAATAGCAGAGGAGAAACAGCTTATGGTGTGGCAGTGCAAAGCAGAGTGAGATCAAGGAGGAGGGAGGGAGATGGACCTTTCCAGGCCACACCCTCTGTGACCCACCTCTTCCGTTCAGGCTTTGGCAGGAAATCTAGATATAAACCGTGACACCTTGTTCAAAGCTAATTATTTTTGACTGAGCCTTAAACAGTAAGGCTTAGGTAGTGTCTACCCTTTTGTCTTGCAGTTCAGCATGTATTCACTTTTCATTTTATCTGTCTTAGTTTAGTTGACAATGTAATATTCTTTATTTTTGCAGTTTTTTTCGTGGTTTGCAAAGCTGCAAACTCAAATGGATCAGGATGAAGGAGTAAAATATAGGTATGTCTCGGTCCTATATTAGTTGAGTATCGTAATTTTTAGATCACAGTTGCCTCATGTATTTCTTTCTTTCTTTTTTTTTTTGGTACTGGGACTTGAACTCACAACCTTGCACTTGCCAGGCAGGTGCTTGTGCCACTGAGCTAAACCCCTGGCCCTGTATTTCATATTCTTTGCAACAATTAAGGTGCAGAGAAGACAGCAACATACACATTTTGTTTAAAAATAGCCAGAGAGAGGATTTAGGTCATTATAACCAGTATTAAAAGTTATATGATTAAAAAAATGATATCTCTGGAAAGAACTAGGTTTAAGTAGTTTTACATGAACTCTAAGAGGTGTTTGTTGCCTTCCTATGTAAGGAGAAACATCCACAAGAGACTTTAAGGGTGGCCACCTAGATCGGGTTTAGCTCTGTAGTTCTGGTTGTATAGCAAGGGGAAACATGGTAGTGAACAGATTCTAGCTGATTTCAGGATTATGGGTTGGTATTCATATTCAGCTAACATTTATTGATGGCTGTTATTGCTAGGCCGTGTGTTAGGCTTTTTGATGTAAGAGCTCATTTCATCTTCATAGCAGCTGTATAAGCCAAGATAATTACTATATCTGTTTTACAGAAGAGCAAACTGAGGCCTATAAATATTTAGTAACTTGCTCAATGTCATACAGACTTAGGTTGAGCTGGGACTTGGATCTATGACTTCCAGTTCCCAATCCGTAATTCTCCACAGCATCACTCTATCCCTCTAAGGTAGCAGTGATCTTACAGGACCAACTGACTGTATTTTGTGCCTTCGATTGGCTTGCGGTCTTACTCTGAAAAGCCAAGATAAAGTTAATGTTTTGCTGTTATTGCTTATAATGTCAGTGAATTATCTTTAAGTATTGGAACATCTTATGACAGCTTTTGATATATTTCTGAGTATAATCACTTTTCCTAGTAGGTCAGACTTTCCTCCTGAAATTCAAGCTTGTGTTAAAAATGAGACTTTCTTGTTTATTTACTGTGCTTATTGGGGGAAAATATTACTGCCAATCCCCTTTTGGTTCTGTTTTCTAGACAGATGAGAGATTACTTGTCTGGGTTTCAGGAGCAGTGTGATGCTATATTGAATGATGTAAACAGTGCTCTTCAGCATCTGGAGTCATTGCAGAAGCAGTATCTTTTTGTGTCTAATAAGACAGGAACCCTACATGAAGCCTGTGAACAGCTCCTAAAAGAACAGGTAATTTGAAGTAGGAGAGAGGGTTAGTGATTATAGTTAATATTTTATTTTAAATAGATGAATGCAGTTTAATTTTAATTCCTTAACTTCTGTAAATATATGTTGAACACTGCTCTGAATGAGTCCTTGTACTAAGTATGCAGGACAGCCTGCTTTCTAAATGAGCTCATATGAAGAGGGGCTGATGCAAACTTTCCTGTGCTGTGAACTGTTTGGTCTCAGTAAAGTTTGAGAGTTTAGTGGATGTTTTAGTTTGTTCTGTCCATTCTTTATTATTAACATTACATAAACAAGCATAGTGATTGCGTTAGCGGTGGTGTTTTTTAAAAGGTAAATTGATTGAAGTTGCACTTAAACTGGTGACTGAGAGAGAAAATATTGAAAACTGTCTTGGAATTTTCTCTGGATCTTTTTACGTGTTTTTGAAGTCAGCGATTTATTTTATAAATCATGAGATTTACTCTAATAATCCCTCTTTTAATTTATGACTGCAGAAATATTGACCATTATTTGAAAATCTATAAACTTACATGTCTAATATAAATCTATTGACAGTAATCTTGAGACTGGAATGTTGATTCTCATATTCTTATAGTAATTGATTTTTCTCTTTTAAAAATGCAAGTCTGAACTTGTTGATCTGGCTGAAAATATTCAACAAAAGCTTTCTTATTTTAATGAATTGGAAACTATTACTACAGTAAGTGCTTTTTACTTTTTTTGTAAAGTGATTTTTGTATTGCCTCTTAATATAAACTTTAAACCTACAAATTGGCTTGAGTTGTTTTGTAACTTAGAGATACTATTACCAGCTGAGACTTTTAAAAATACAATTTAAGTTAGGTTTCTTAAGTTGTGTTGTTGTTAAAATCTTGTAATTGGTTGTCTCATATCTTATCTGCAAACTGAAGAATTGTAGGAAGAAATACTCAATTTTAAATCTTGTTGTGATTGCGTTACTCTAATAGTGAAAGCATTTTTTGAACAAGCTTTCATATTTAGTGTGAAGAAATGTGGTCTTCATCATGTATACTCATCCCCACAAATAGTCCCCATTAAAACTGTTGTGTAAGTTACATTTCTCTTTCTGATTCATAAATTAATCATTATACAAATCATGTTATTAAATTATTAAAATAATTATTGCAGTTTAATAAAGGCACAGAAATAAAACTAGTAGCATAGAAGTAAAATCATGGAATGTAGGGAGAATTAATGTATTGGCAAGCTGTTTGTATATGAAGTTATGAAATAATTAACTGGTAATATTTTACTTTTATAATATTACTTAAAGTTAATCCTTTTGCCTTAAGAAAATTGCCAGTGTTTGAAAGTAGAAAAGTTATGTATGTTATAAAGTACTGGAAAGTGGGAAATCTAGATACCTGATACATCTTTTTTTTTTTTTTTTTTTTTTTTTTGCGGCACCGGGGATTGAACTCACAGCCTCGCGCCTGCAGGGCAGGCGCTTAAGCCACTGAGCCAAACTCCCGGCCCTACCTGATACATCTTAAAGGAAAATATTAATTCAAATTAATAATTTTAAACTTTTACCTATATTTTGTTTTGTGAATTAATTGGTTTTTTTCCTTTGAAGAAATTGAATTCTCCTACGTTGTCTGTGAACAGTGAAGGATTTATACCTATGCTGGCCAAGTTAGATGATTGTATAACCTATATTTCATCTCATGTAAGTAGGGGTAGTTGTGTATGTTACAAAGAAATCTTATCATTCCTATTTATCACTTTTTGTGTGCCACAGTAATTATTTCTTCTGAAAGGAAAAGTATGGTCAACTCTCTGTATTCATGGGTTCTGTGTCTATGGATTCAATGAACTGTAAATCATAAAGCTCCAGAAGAAAATGGTGCATGTACTGACCACGTACAGACTTTTTTCTTGTTATTATTCCCTAAACAACAGTGTAACAACTGTTTACATAGCATTCACATTGTATTGGGTTTTATAAGTAATTTAGAGGTGAATTAAGGTACATGAGAGGATAAATATAGATTATATGAAAATGCTGTGCCATTTTATATAAGGAAGTTAAGCATCCATGGATTTTTATGTTCTTGGGGGTCTTGTAACCAATCCTGCATGGATCCTAAGGGATGACTGTACATATTTATAACATGTTGAAGAAAAGCTAGTAAATGTTTTGTTATTATCAGTATTAGTGTAGAAGTACAGTACTTTTAGCTCCTGAGACTGCCCCTAGAGTAGAATTGCTCCTGGCTAACTCAGCTTTATTTTACCTAAAAAGATGAATCATATTTTAAGTTGTTGATATCCTGGTGTGCAAGATACTTCCTTGGAATTGAAAAATGTTACTTGGGAAACTAAAAGAACAAGCTCTTTGAGAGTCAGTCTTTTTGTCTCTCACTCTCTGTCTGTGTCTGTCTCTATCTCTTTGATCCTGGGAGTTGAACCCACGCCCTTTGCGCTGAGCTACATCCCCAGCACCACTTTTTCATTTTTTGTTTTGAGATGATCTCGCTGAATTGCTTACACTGGGCTTGAATTTGGTGATCCTCTGGCCTCAGCTTCCCAGAGTGCTGGACTTACAGGCATGTGCCACCATGCCCAGCTCAGCTCTTTGGTTTAATGAATCTATCACCAAGGGTTTCTCTTCTCTAGTTGGACTTTACATGTTAGCTTCAAGGTCCATGGAGTACTTAGAACTGCAGATATTAAGCCCCTACTTTGTGCCAGGCACAAGGGATTTTACTGTGTCTTCATGGAGCTCATAATCTACATAAAACTTTTTTTTGAATGTTTGAACTTCATGTATTGCTTTACCTAAAGGACATCTTGATTTTTGTTAAAATCTAGCTTTTTGTCAGTGTTTGTTTCTTCTTTGTAACTCTTTCTTTTTGTTTTACAGCCTAATTTTAAAGATTATCCTGTATACTTACTGAAGTTTAAACAATGTCTTTCTAAAGCATTGCACCTTATGAAGACGTATATTGTGAACACACTACAGACACTCACAAATCAGTTACTTAAAAGGGTGAGTTAACTGATCTCAACAACTTTATTTTTGGTTCATTTATTGTCCATAATCTTTATCTAACATTAATAGTTTGTAATTCCCCCAAAGTTTTACTTTTTATTAAATATGAATACATGGTGCAGTTTTATTTATAGGGCAAAATGTTAATATCCATTATAATCTTATTTTCATGTAATATTTGACAGTATGAGAAATATCTGGTAATATATGATAAAAAATAAAGTGAGCCAGTGTGGTGGTACATGTTTGTAATCTCAACTTGGGGAAGGCTGAAGCAGGAGAATCACTGTGAGTTTGAGGCCAGTCTGGGCTAAATACTGAGTTTAAGACCAGCCAGAACTACATAGCAAGACCCTGCCAAAAAACACCAAACCAAACCAAAACAAAAAATAACCATCACAATAACAAAAAAACCAAATTATGTGTCACTTAAAATATTTCTATTGCCGGGCATGGTGGTGCCCACCTGTAATCCGAGCACTTGGAAGGCTGAGACAGGAGGATCCTTGTGAGTTCAAGACCAGCCTGGGCTACAAAGTGAGCTCAAGGCCAGGCTGAACTGCATAGCGAGACTCTGTCTCAAAAAGACAAAAAAAAAAAAAATTCTGTTTTACGAAAATATTGGAAGGAACTATATCAAAATAATAAAATGGTTCAGTCTGAGTGATAGATTATTTATTTATTTATTTATTTATTTATTTATTTATTATCGCTTACTGTTTGTGGTGTTGGGGATTGAACCCAGGGCCATGCACATGCTAGAGAAGAATTCTACCTCTGAGTTACACTCCCATCCTAAATTTCTTCTTTATCTGTTTTTTGGGTAGGTTTTATATTGTTTGTATTTAGCCAACATTTTTACTGCACATCCCCTAATGCTTTGTATCGAAGTAGGAAATAATATGGTAGCAAAAAGGAGCTAGCAAGGTCCCTACCCTCATGGAGCTTATATTTGGGAGAAATGTTGACTACAGAAGGAAACAAAGTAGTTATAGATTGCTGTAGATGCCAGATAGTGAGTTAGTAGGATGTTAGATTAGAAAATAAGAGTAGAGCTAGCTATAATGGTCATTGGGCATATTTCTTTCCTAAGAAAACAACCAAAATGGTTATTTTATTTTTTAAGGTTGCGTTCTAAAAAATATGGAATGTCTTCTTGGACTTTTATTCAAAGCCAGTGATTTTTGGGTTGCATTTTACTGTTCATGTTGCTTCTGGCTGATGTAACACCCAGACTATGTACTTTGCTATTTTCCAAATTTTCAGTGACTTTAGGAAACTATTATTTAGTCAATAGAGGTACCTACAATGCTAGTACTTTACCACTGAGCTTCACAAAATCTCTGTGAATGCGTGTCACAGTAATTTATGGATCCATTCAGTCTCAGAGGGTAAGTAATCTTGCCAGTGTCTTATACCTGGAAAGTGTCAGTATGAATCTCTATTTAGGTCTGTGTCCTGCCAAAGTTTTACATAATACAGGATAAATTTTAACTGTAATGTTGGGAGAGAAATGATAGTTCCTCTTAATTATTTGTCATTTGTAGCAATAATACTACATAATTTCTCTGAGATTTTTCTTTCTAAACTTTGGGTAGGTATGGAGGCCAAGTCATAGTGAGGTGAAATGGTTAGCATTACATTTTCTGAATAATTTTTTGTTTGCTAATTATCTTTCTTCCATATCTTCCTCCATGTTCCTTTAGGACCCTTCATCTATACCTAACGCAGACAATTCCTTCACACTATTTTATGTGAAGTTTCGAGCTGCTGCCCCCAAAGTCAGAGTAAGTCTGTTGACATAAATAGGATATATATTGTTATGAAATTTATGCAGGTATTGATTTTGAAGTACTTTGCTTACTCCAGGGAAATGAATATGAATGAAAAAGAGATACCCTTTCACATTCAGCAGGGTATCTTAGAAATGTGTCCTGGGTGCTCAAATCCATAGAGCAGGAAACATGCCACTTTGCTGTGATGCTCAGGAAAGGTTTCTAGATAAAGGTGGGTTTAAAAAGCTCAGATTTTTAGTGTACTTTGGGGGAGGGCTGATATTTTATACAGAGGGAACAGCATTATAGTGAAGGTTGTAGTAACTTAAAAGAAATGCCTTTTGGGAGAACTATATAATTTATTATAGGAACATGAAATATTAGTGGGGTGTGATATGGGAAAGAACACAGGGAAGATGGCAAAGACCATCTCACAAGGGAAAAGTAGAGAAACAGGAGAGTGATTTGGCCACATTGATCATTTCATAAATGAAAGTTGCAGTGTAAAAATAGGTTATGGTGAAGAGAGATGTGAGAGAGGTCTGGTAACAAGGAATACTTTGCAGTGATCCAGGTGAAAACAGGGATTGAGTTAAAGCATTTGTAGTATATTCCAGGAAGTTGAGTATGTGTCTTATTTACTGTATTTAGTAGTGTTTGGTATATAAAGGAATGTGCAGTGTTTTCATCTTGATTTGGCGATTGAAAATGGAGGCAGGGAAAGTGATATATTTTATAACATATCTGAAATACAAATAATTGGAACTGATACATGGATTCTTTCTATTCATTGTGAAGTTACTAGAAAGGGTAATCTATGTTTGCTGACTCTTCTTTTACTTCCTTGTTTTTCTCTTCAAAGTCAGGCACTTGGAAAGAAGTTTTTGCTTTGTTTATTGTTTTGGAAGTAGAAGAAACTTCTGTTATTTGTAGAAAATAACAGACAAATAATGAATAATTGATGATGTGATATTTAATTATGCTCAGTTGATTGCTTTAGCTTATTAGCCAAATGCCAGTGATAATAATTTGATTAGAAAAGAAATGGTATAGATAAGAGGCTTATTCTGATGGGCACTTACAAAGTGATTATTATAATTATCAGTGGCTTTCCTGTACACTATTAGTAATCAGTTAGTCTATACAATGGGGTCCTACCTACATAAAAATAGAGAACATAGAATGCTTACCTAGCAATAACTTATTAGAACTACAAGGATGAAGAAAATGGCAAAACTAGATAGAAATTCATGAAAAATTATGTTAGTGTTAAATATCTTATTTGTGGTTGGGAGACTTAATTTTTAAAATGTCATTTCTTCCCAGTGAAATTTACACTGGGAAGTACACTGGTATGTACTCCTATCTGATAAATAAGTAAAACTATAGATATTTTTGAAAAATACAATGTGGTTGATTCAATAATTCATTGACAGATCATTGAGATGGAACATTCTAGAATTTAACATTTAAAGAAACATCTCAAATCAGAAGAGAAGGATTGAAGTTTTCTACAGTGGTATTGGGAAAATTTGTCAAGTATTTGAAAAAAGAGTAAGAAAAGAGTATCATTTCACTTAATAATATTGCTGAAGTACATTGTAAGTGAACTAATAAATATAAAATGATAAATGGATCCCCTAAAAAGCTAAAAAAATTATTGGAAAAGTAATTAAGGATATAAACATTAAATTTTTGGGTTGTAAATAGCAAAAACATGGCAATAATTGGAATCTTTTCAAGATAAAATATTTTTAAGTAAGAAAGTATTTTTTAATATACTGAAAAGCTTATGCATCAATGCAAGATGAACATTCAATATAAAATAACCAGGTTCCTCATACAAAATGTGGGAAATGCATGCAAGCTAAGGTTAGGAGCTGGGAATGGTGGAAAATGTTTGTAATCTCAGCACTCAGGAGGTTGGGGCAGGAGCGTCATGAGTTTGAGGCCATCCTGGGCTACAGAGCGAGTTCAGGGCTTTCCCAGACTACACAGTGAGATCTGTTATAAAAGAAACAAAGGCTAGGCATTGTTTTGTCTTTTGGAAATATGTAAATTATAGCTTATATCAGTTCTTTTGAGAATTGTTGAGATAGGAAATATTGTTGATGTAAATGATTCTTTCTAAAAGTTTTTTTTTTAATGATACTAGCCTAAAAGTCTATACAATATCTTTCTTTTGAGTCATTGTATTGGTGCTGTCATAACACTAGCTTAAATAGTATGAGGTAGGATCTTAGAGAAGTGCACCAGCTTGCCTGGGCTCAGGCAGCTATGATGGAGCAGACACTTAGACCCCCTAGTTTCCCTCTGGACTCTTAACCAGTGGGCTGTGATTCTTTGGAAGCAATTTAAATATCTAATTGTAGAAGAATGAACAATATGATAATATGTAGTGGCTTCACATAATGTTTTATTTTTTATTATTTCCATTATTTTTGTTGTTTTTTTGAGAGAGTGCATTACTGTGTAGTTCAGACCAGCCTTGAACTCACTATGTAACCCAGCTTGGCCTCGCGCTCACAGCAATCCTTAGTGCTGAGATTTTAGGTGTGCACGACCACGCCTGGCTCACATAATGTTTTAAATGAATTACAATGAGATTCATTGAATGTTTACTAGGTGCTGTGGTAAGGCTTTCTATATATTTTTATCTAATATTGAAAGTTATTTAATAGGAAAGCATTTTTGAAATAATGTTAGTTTGTTGTTTTGTTTTGTTTTTTGAGATAAGGTCTCATTAAGTAGCCCAGGCTGGACTCAAACTTGTGTCAGTTCTGCTCAACCTCCTAGTGCTGGTCCTAAAGGCATCTGCCAACATTAACATAAATAATGTTAATTTTTTTTTTTTTTTTTGTCAGTACCAGGGATTGAACTTACAGCCTCACACTTGCCAGGCAGGTATTTAAGCCACTGAGCCAAACTCCCAGCCCTATGTTTTTTGAGGCAGGATCATACTATGTAATTCAGCCCAGCCTTGCTCATGTTGTAGCCTAAGCCGGCCTTGTACTCACAACCTCCACCTACCTTAGTCTCCCAAGTGCTGGGATTAAAGGTGTGCGCCACCACGCCTAACCAAATAATGTTATTTTTTAAAAGCAGATTATAAAGCTGAACATGTAGTATAATTTCTGTTTTGTTGAAGAAGAAAACTATGGTAACTGTGGGTCCAGAAACCTGAAAGTAAATGTACTGAAATATTATGTGTAATTACTATGCAGTTCAGGCTGGCCTTGAGCTCACTTTGTTAGCCCCAGCTAGTCTCAAATTTGCAATGATCCTCCTGCCTCAGCCTCCAGAGTGCTGGAATTACAGGTATGCGCCACCACCCCCTGCTTACATTGACAGTTTTTTTTTAAGTGAGCATGTGATACTGTTATAATAAAAAAGTAATAAGTCTAATTAAGACATTTGAATTTTTTTTTTTTTTTTTTTTTTTTTTTGCGGCACCGGGGATTGAACTCACAACCTCGCGCCTGCCAGGGCAGGCGCTTAAGGCACTGAGCCAAACTCCCAGCCCTGGTTTTTTGAGGCAGGGTCGCACTATGTAGCTCAGGCCGGCCTTGCGCTCGCGTTGTAGCCCAAGCCGGTACATTTGAATTTTTAATGTGCTGTGTTTTTCTTTATTCTGCAGACCCTCATTGAACAAATAGAAGAACGATCTGAAAAGATACCCGAGTGAGTATCCAGTTCTTTGATTTCCAGCTTATCTTCTTCTCATAGTGCTGTTCTTCCAAATCTGGTTATTTCTCTGGTATTTTCTGAGGGATTGCCTCTAAGCTTGCTCTTTTTTTGTTTGCGGTGGTGGGGATTGAACCAGGGAGTGCCACACTGTGTCCTCGGCCCTTTTCTTTATTTTAGTTTGAGACAGCAGCTCACTAAATTGCCAGGCTGACCTCAAATTTATTGTTTTGCTGCTTCAGACTCCCAAGCATCTGGGTTTACAGGCATGCACCACCAGGCCTCCAGCTTGTTCTTGTAGCACATACCATTTTGGGGAGCAGGGTCTCAGATTTGACTTGGCAAATTTCCTTGCCAGAGTTTTTCCCATAGCAGGATTTCCTTCTCATCTGGACAGGATGAGGTCTCTGTTCTTAGAAGAGAAACCCTTCTATAAGAGGCAGAGCTTATGGCATCACTTCACTATGGGCTTTGTTTTATTTGTTTACTTACTTACTTATTTTTTTATGGTGCTGGCGAATGAATCCAGGACCTTATGCATGCAAGGCAAGACCTCTACCACTGAGCCACATCCCCAACCTCCGAGTTTTGTTTTATATCTGTTATTTACGAGCATTTAATCTGGGCAAATGAGAGATAGCCATTATGATTTTATAGGTTTGACAACATATTCTGGAATTAAAGATCAGATTTATTGTACATATCTGAAATCAAAAGTTTATACCCCAATCTATTTTTATTTGCCTTACTATTAGATACCAGCAACTGCTCAGTGATATCCACCAATGTTACCTTTTCCAACGTGAACTTCTTTTGGGCCCTAGTATTGCCTGTACTGTCACAGAGTTAACCAGCCAAAATAATAGAGACCATTGTGCCTTGGTAAGTTTTGTACCTATCCTGGTTTAGTGTTAAGCCTTCTTCTAAGCTATTCTGATGCCATACCTGATTTATCTTTCTCTAAAGTTCTGTTTTTCCAAATCTGGTTATATCCTTGATATGTTGTTATTGTAGCACACAACTTCAGGGTGTAGGGTCTTGGACATGACTTAGCAAGATTATGTGGTTCAGTTCCTGTAGCAACAAAGTAATGTTTTTTTTTTTTTCAGTTATGGCAAATCTAATTTGTTAGTCTTGTTCAGCTTTGTAAAATAATTCTTTATTTTTGAGAGAAGAGTCACAAATATTATTTCTTAAAAGTTGAAATTTCAAAGTTAGTGGATTTCTGTTGACAGTGTAATTTTCGCGTAGTTTTTGCTGCAGGAGTACTTTTTGTTTTTGTGGTTTTTTTTTTTT
>RJWM01027473.1:0-27057 GCA_004363535.1 Dasyprocta punctata
TTTTTTGTTTTTTTGTTTTTTTTTTTTTTTTTTTTTTTTTTTTTTTTTTTTTTTTTTTTTTTTTTTTTTTGTGGCACTGGGGATTGAACTCACAACCTTGCACCTGCCTGACAAGTGCTTAAGCCACTGAACCAAATTCCTGGCCCTAGTTTTTTGAGGCAGGGTTGCACTGTGTAGCTCAGGCCAGCCTTGTGCTCGCGTTGTAGCCCAAGCCGGCCTCGAACTCACAACGCTCCTCCTACCTCAGCCTCCAGAGTGCTGGGATTAAAGGCTCGCGCCACCACGCCTGGCTTAGTACCATTTTCTTTAAAAAATAATGGAAACAAATAACATTTCTAACACATATGCAAATCATAAATAACAATAATAAAATGGGCATCTATGTTACTTAACTCTCCTTACAGAATCGGATATTAACATTAATGTTCCAAGTTTTCTGTGTATTGTTTCTCATGAATTCCCCACTTTCCCAACCCTGGAGATAGCCATTATCCTGGTACTTGTGTAAAGACTTCAAACTATTGATTTAGTTACTTTAATAAATACATTTTATATGTTCTTTCCTAGAAGTTTCATAACTTTTCATTTTACATGTAGGTTTAGGATCCATTTTGAATAGATATTATTGTGAAAGATGTAAGGTCAGTATCTAGATTTGTTTTTTGATACATAAATGTCCAGTTGTCCAGACATCATTTATTGAAAAGACTACTTTTTGTCTATTGAATTGCCTTGGGTCTATTGTCAAAGGTGATTTTACTGAATTCATGTGGATCTATTTCTGTACTTTATTTTTTCCTACTTTTGTCTTAGAGCATGTTCATTTCTACTGTGTTCCATCATTCTATTTGACTCTTCTTTTACCAATACTGTAACGTTTTGATTATTTTAGATTTATAGAAATTTTATGGTTAATTAGTGTCATTCTTTCAACTTTATTCTTCTGTAGTACTAGATATTCTGGGTGTTGCGCCTTTCCATATGAGCTTTAGAATCTATATATCAGTACCCACAGAATTACTTGCTGGAGTTATGATTGGGATTGCACTGATCTATGAATAAGTGAGGAAGAACTCATGTAATAACACTGTTGAATCTTATCTATGGGCATAGAATAACTTGTCATTTATCTAAATTTCTGACTTCTTTTACTGGAGTTTTGTGGTTCTTCTCATATATTGTACGTATTTTGTTAGGCTTATTCCTAAAATCTTCAGTTTTGACTACTAATACAAGTGGTATTGTGTTTTGAATTTCAAATTCATTAGTGGTATTAGCAGAGCAGTTAACTTTTGCACATTACCATTGTATCATTTAACTTTGTTACAGTCACTTATTAGTTCCAGGAGTTGTGATAATATGCATGCTAACATTTCAATTCTTTTGCACTTATTCTTTGTTGATTTTTTGTTTAGTTGATCTATTTGTGATATTGGGGTACTGAGGTTCTCCCATGATACTTGTACTGATATTTATCTGATCTTTTATTTCTGAGAGTGTTTGTTTTATGAAATTGGGTGTGCTGTTGTTTGGTGCGTGTGTTTGTGATTGTTGTCTCTTCCTGTTGAATGGTCCTCTTAACTAATGTGTAGTGACCTTCTTTGCCTCTTCTGATCAGTTTTGACTTAATGTCCAGTTTGTTTGAAAACAGGGTAGCTACTCCTGCTTGTTTTTAGGTTCTTCTTGCATGGAATATTGTTTTCCATCCTTTGACTTTCAGTCTGTGGATTTTTTTTTAATTAGATGTGTTTCTTGTATACAACGTATTGTTGTTAGCTTCGTTGTCTCCTTCCAGAATATCCTTGAGAAATTTTTGAAGTGTTGGTTTGGTGATCATTAATTTCTTTAGGTGGTCTTTATCATGGAAATATCTTATTTCTCCAACAATTTTGAGAGATAGTTTTGTAAGATATATCAATTTGGGTTGGAAGTTGTTTTCTTTTAGGGCTTGATACACTTTACCCCAAACTCTTCTTGACTTTAAGCTTTGTGTTGAGAAGTTGTGCTGTAATTCTGATGGGTTTTACTTTATTAGTGAATCATTGCTTTTCTCTAACAGCTTTAAAAATCTATTCTTCTGTTGGATTTCTGGGACCTTAAGTATGATGTGTCTCTCATGGATCTTTTCCAATCATGGCTATTTGGGGTTCTATATGCCTCACTTATCTATATTTGTTAAATTTTTTTCCGTGCTTGAAAGTTTTTCTGCTTTTACTTCTGTAAACATGATTTTTTATGCCCTTTGTGGTCTCTTCTGATTTTTCATTTATTCTGATTAATCTTAGTCTCCTTTGCATCATCTAGCAGCTGTTGAATCCAGTTTTCCATGCTCTCTTGTTGTTTTTATGGTGTCTCTCATTAATTGATCACCAATCACAGCCCTGTCTTCTAAACCTGACACTGTCTCATATTGGTTGCTTCTACTGCCCATACCCTTAGTAGACTTTTTAAACTCCTGAATTTCTGTTTGGACCTTTCTTATAGATTCCAGTTCTTTTCTATGCTGGGCATTCAAGACTTTTCTTTTAATAAAAGAACTTTATTAAATAAAAATTTGCATACCACACAATTTACAAGTTTAAAATGTAAGTGATTTGCATCTCTTTCTTTAGCTCCTTCAGTTTTTTTTTTATTATTGCCTCTAGATCACTGATTATTTCTTTCATTAGGATCATTATCTACTTAATTCTATCTTATTCAAGTTCACCAACCATCTTATTGATCATTTTTCACCTCCACTGTTATCCTTTCTGACATTTTGTCTGTGTAGCTTTGACATCCTCCTACACAATTCCCCCTGGATTGGCTTTGGGGAAGTTGGGAGTTTTTGGAGGCATTTTGATGCCTTTTTTCTCATGTTTCTATTTTTTGTTTATTTTTTATGCTGAAGTTTGTGAAATGATTATAGTAGGTAACTTTGTTACTCATATGGAGACCTCTTTAATTAATTTCTACTTTGCAGAGATGTCCTGTGGGCATAGCTAATTATTGGTCTTTACCTCTATTCTAGGATCCAACCACCTCCACTTATTTGGTAAGTGAGGAGTAGGGTGGGGAGTTGTCGCTTATTTGCCCCAATACTAATTTCTTTAGGAATAGGGAGAAGTATTGTTTATGATTCCCCAGCAACCTAGATATTGGTGCATGGATAAAACCAATCGATAGCAACAGCTATGTTACATTGGCTAAAGTAGTGAAGTCAACAAAAACAATAGTGTTAAATGTAAATTGGATATTGACAAATCCTAAGAAACCATAATGAACAATATTGAACGTCCCATGAATCTGCATGTCATCCTTTCCCAGAGGCCATGCTAATCTTTTCTGTATTTTTCCAACTTTAGTATATGTACTACCAAAGCAAACACATGTTTTGTCAAGTTTTTAGTTTTTTCAGGTTGAAAGGTAAATCTGGCCACTATTATTCTTAGTTAGAACTAGAACCCATGTTGTTTTTATTTATTTATTTATTTATTTATTTTCTTTTTTTTAAATTTTATTTGAGCGAAGAAAAACAAAACAAACAAAAACTACAACAACAACAAAAAAAACGACATATATAGTAAAAGCAACAAGCAAAAGAGACAAGCAAACAACTAGAGTAAATACACAACATTGCAGGTTTACAAAACCGGAAGATAGAAGCTTGACAATGGTTGCAATTTGCGCATTGTTATCTTTAAAATGGTTTCTTACATTAACAGATATAGACATGCAAGATTGATTTAATCATATGAGTATTAATTGTTCCTTCTCAATAACGAGTACATTGAACAGTGTTCTTTTTAGTTATCTTACATATACATATATACAGGTTTATATCCTTTCCTCTTCCCTTTTCTCTTTCCGCCCATTCCCTTCCCAATTATCTTTGCTCTTTGAGCTGTTTTTTACCCTTCCATAGTATTTATTGTAGATTTTGAATCATATATACTTTTCCATTTCTTACACTAGGGAGACAATACGGTATTTACACATGTGGAACCCATGTTGTTTTTGATTAGTTATATATTTGGAACTTTTTCTTACCATTTTTTTAATGCTTTCTATTTATCCTAACTTTTTTACATTTTTTCCTCACGTATATTGTTACAGCCTGTATCTAGTTGTCCCCCCAAGCCTCATGTACTAATAGGTAGGACTTATCAGAGCTGGCTGGATCTAGGGCACAGAATACTGGAATGAAGGTGTGTGGTACTAAATTAGTTCACTGATTGGAATTAGCATACTTCTGGTAGATAATGGGAAGGCCCACCCTGGGTGTTGCCACCCAAAAGGCTTGTAGCCCAGATGGGATAAAAGAGAAAAGAAAACTTACATTGTTGCTGCTTCTACTGCTGCTGCTGCTGTCATTTGCTCTACCATGGATGTCTCTCCTCTGCAGTGCCCTTCTGCCAAGCTACTCTGCCTTCAAACCAGCTGACTACAGACTGAAACCTCTGTGAGCTAAAGTAAACCTTTTATCCTTTAATTTGTGGATGCTTCCACGACCCAGTCACCTTCCGAACTCAGGAGACATTTTAGCTTTGAATCATAACAATATCCAAGTCTTTTTTTAAAGCCTATGTTTCTTCTATATATTAATATCTTACATCTTAGATGGCTTCAAACCATCAGTTTAAAGCTAGCACACCTATATCTTAAGTACATTTACTCATATGTTAAGCTAATATCCCTTTTAAGCTAATATTTCCTTTATGCTAATATTTCTTTTAGATTCAGTGCCCAGTGACTTGGTTCTTTTACTGGCCTTTGCATTCATTATCTGTAGAACTAATCCAGAGCAAATTCTGATTTATGTTATCAAAAAATTTAGTGTCAGCAAGGTTAGGAACAATATGAAAATATTGTGAATGGCTACCACAAGTGCCTGAGAAAATGAGCTTATTGTCCTGGGAGAGAATGTGTTATAATAATAACTTATTTAAATGTCCTATTATCTCTCTTGCTATGGAAAGAAAAATTTGAATGTCCATTAAAACCTGCCCCTCTGATAATTTCCTTATTCATTATTCAATTCAGTGAATCCTTGTCCTGATTTATTTATATTCCTTGCTCCGGAGCCTCACATAAGCTTAGATGATATCAGATAATAAAAAAACTTTTAAAGAAGACTCTACTCTTACAGTATTGAGCAGTTACATTCTATACCCTGCATCTGACCTCTTCTGTGGGGTAAAATGGGGTAGAAAGAGCTGCACTCAGGAACTAGAATTTCTCTTAGTCACTCCCTGTCGTGCTCAGTGTGATTGTCCTGACTGTAGGCTTGTTTTCCCTGTTAGGAGGCATCTTCTTTCATCCTGCTTACCTGTCAGTGGAGCTGAACAGGTTGTGACAGGAGTTTCTGATTTCATTTCTTTAGTGCTACTTAAGTGTACCTGTGTGAGGCGGTGATGTGACAAAGCAGTGATCTATTGAACATAAAGGCCTGAAATCCCTTTGAAACAGGCAGTAAAATGAGCCTGGTATGTCATGTAGTTCATTATTGAATTCTATGTATTCTACAATCTTTGAGTTTTATGATATAATTAACCAAACACTTTTATGAACAAGGGAAAAATGGAAAGATTTGAAAGCCCTCAAATTTCTTATAGTCACTGCTGAGCACCATATCAAGCAGATACAGCCTACAGACAAAGCTGGAAACTTATGGAAGCCCAAAGGCACAAGGCTGCTTCCCACTGGAGTTGTCATAAGAACAAATGAGAGAAATAGTAAATGTGTACCACATAGTGGAACTTAGGCCAGGAAATCAAAGGGCTATAATCCATTTGCTCCTGCTTTATAAATAGCATGTTAATCATTTGCTGTAGGGAATGACCTTGGGATTGGAAATGTCTCTTTCTGAAGAAAGTTGTTTCTTGAGAAAGATTATTAAAAACTTGAACATTCCATGCATTCCATAGTAAGAAGAAGATATGCGTTAAGATTTGTAGACTCTATTCCTCCAGCAAGTCTGAAATGCGAGAGATAAAATGTGCTTTTGCATTCAGTCAGCATTTATGAAGGGCTTAGGGCACATTAGGAACTGTGCTGGAAGCTCTGGGTGATGCCCGGCTTGAAAGAAATACAAAAATGACCATGAAATTTAAAAGAGAAGCATAAAAATGTATATATGATTATTGAGTTGTACTCATAGCATTATGGGTGCACAAGAGCATGTAATACCGCTTGAGAGTCAGAAGACTGAGGATGTGGGGTGTGAGATAAACCTGCAAGAGTATTTGCATGAAGTTGGGGTGGGGGATGTGCAATCTGGGAAGAGGCAGTGATAATACAGAGGCCTAGAGCCCTGAAGAGAGCCCACACCTGTTAGGGAGAGAGTGCGTCTTCTGGTCAACCATGCTTAAGCATGGTTGGAGGTGACAAAGACTTTTGGGGTGAGGTTGGGGAAGACATCATGTTGTGGATTTAAAAGCAGAGAGTAATAACAAGATCAGATTTTTGCACAGGAAGATAACTGTGGAACTAGCATGGGAGAATACTGAGTGGATTAAAATTGGATAAGACCATTTAAAGGATTACTGTTTCAGACAAAACAGGACAAAATAGTAAAGTTTATGTAGAACTTTTTACCTGTTCCTCTATCTTATATCTCTTTTGCCCTTGCTACACCATTTATCCTGTTTCATTCTCTTTAGATGTTTATGGCATGTCTGTTGAGTCCTAAACACTGTAAGTACTAGGGAAACAGCATTAAATAATGATACAGTTTTAGACAAAGTAGTTTTATAATTGGAAAATTATGGGAAGAGACTTTTATTTGGGGGAAAAATAACTATCTAGTATCCTCCAAAACATGTCATAGATGCATGCTTATAGCCTGCTTCAAATAACTGGATCTGCAGAATAAAATAATCCACTACCTTCTCTTTGTTCCCCTGGTACAAACTGATGAAGATTGTCTAGCATGGAGACATACTGTATTTTATTACAGTAAGGGATAAAGGAAGAATTATTCAGGCATCAAGCCTGAAAAATATATTACTGTCAAGAGGAAAAATGGTGCTGGCCTCAGATTTCTCACAGTAACAATATCTGGAGACTACATAGCAACGTTCACAAAATTCTGAGAGAAAAATTTATGACCTAAGAATAAAAAATCCAGTCAAGTGTTTGTACATTTATAAAGGCATCAGAGAAATATTTCTAAGCACACCCCCAAAATTTAGAGATTTCAGCATTTATGAATCCTTCTTGAAAAACCTACTTGAAGGTAAACTCCAGCCAGCCAAAACATGAATCAGAACAAAAGTACTCAAAAATGGAGAACCTTTGTGGTAAAACAGACTAGTAAGCAATAAATCCACTTAAACTTAGAGCACAAACTACAAGTGCAAGAGTTACAGAGCAATTTTTGAGTCCATGGGATTATGAGTATCACACTGGGTGTAAACATTTAAAAACTTGGTAGAGTAAAAGGAAAAAAGGAATGTAATGAATGAAAATCAGAAAGCAGAAATAAGTGTTACTTTCCTCATCTGTTTGAATACTGTTCAGAATACTGTTTGAAATTGAAATATACAGTTAAGTATATATAGGTAAGACTCAGTCTTTTTTCATAGTGTCATTTTCTTAACAGTAGGGATTTTCTTTAGAAAATAATCCTGCAGGGACTTTTATAAAGACAAGTAGTTTCTTCGGTATCCTTTTTAGGATTATTATTAGAATCAAATGAAATATAATTTCATAGACTTTATTTCTGGAAATAATTGCACTGTTTTCTATCTTCCATCTCTCCAGCTTCAGTTAGAAGTAGATGTGTACAGCAAGGTATTTGTAATACTTTTCATTTAGTTCTGATAAATTTTTCTTGGTGGTGAAGATGTGGATTTTTTTAATGTTCAAACATTTATATAATTATTGATATCTAAATTAAAAAGCAAACAGAATTTTCATAAGAGCAACAACATCATTAATAAAACAAGAAAGAAGGAAGAGGAAAAGGCATACCTACTGGCCAGTTACTGTGAGGCACAGGCCAGGGATGTTGGGGCATGAGATTCAGAGCCTGCAGATCTGGTATCAACTCTATCTCTCTAAGCCTCGATGACCGATGACCTCCTCTCTAAATGGGGTGAATAAGTGTACCTGTCTCTAAAGACTGTTGACAGGAGCACATGAGAGAATGCCTGTCTGGCACATTTGGTAGTATTGTATAATATTTGGCCCATCATTAGCTCAACATTTAGAAAAGGATAAAATCATGTAGTGCTAAAAGTAGAAGGGACTTTAGTGATTCACTTTTTCTCTTTTACACTTGAGAAAATTGAAGCCCAGAGATGTATGCTCAAGAGCACATAGTTAAATTTTTAACCTTTATATCCTATGATGTATTCATTATTTTCAGAGTTTGGGAAGAACATTGCTACTTGCGGATTTGAAGTGCAACTTCCAAATTTAAGCAACTTTGTTTCTCACTTGTATTTTTACTATATAGCTTCTCCATCGCTGAGTTCTTTTGTTTCGATTAGCAGATTTTTCAAAAAGAACTCACAAATGCTGCATTGTAGCATTCAGCGCTGTGTGATCTTGAATCTAATCCTATTTTAACTATGTGGCTGAACCTTGGTCTTCTGAAAGTCAGTTCTCTACACATCCCATGCACTGCTATAGGAACAAGAAAAGAAGTAAGTATGATGCACAACTACTGAGTATTTGGGTTAATACTATAATTAGTCTTCAGTATTCACAGAACACACAGCAATTGATGTACCATAGAAGGGGGTGCCTCTCTGACCACTAGCTAGGGAGAACACAGCTTGAAATTAAAACTTTGCTTCAGAAAATTCCACATGTATCATATGGTGACTAATTAAGAGTTGACTGCAGTTGGTTCGTTTATCCCCCTCCAACAAGTTATTCTTATCTTCTTTTATTTTTCTTCTGCTTTCAGATGATAAACTAAGTATCCCAACTGTTCAAGCAATTAAACCTTTTCAGTTGCCACTTTGTGGCGATAAACATGGGCATCTCCATGGGACCTGCCTCTTGATTTTTTCCTGAGTTTTCGGGCAAAGCCTATTCTAATTTTAAGATTCCTGACAAGGTGGACATCAAAATAGGAGACCTCCTTGCAGAGATTTCACATACCATTTATGCAATTAATGAAGATTAGTGATTCTTGAAATGAGTGGGATTTTGCAAATTGTGGAAAGTAGGGAAGGGAAAAGTGAAAGATAATTTCATGAGTCATTTTAACTAAAAGTACGACATCAAGAAGCAGCCTCCCAGGGAGAGATGTGATTGAGTGCCATTAAAAAATTTGTTGAAAAAAGAAATCACCTAGTTGCAGGCATCAAAGCCCAAGCAGTGATGCTATCACTTCCTGGTGTGTGCTTGGTACAATGAAACGGTTAGATGAGTACAAAGTGGGCTGAGTTAACACGGCATTGTCAGTAATAAGCCCAGACTGTCCAGCTGCCTAAATTGATTAATGATATGCAAATTGAATTTACAGACCACAGCCATTCATTTCCTTCCTCCAGGCTGTCAGTCTTTTCCTAACTCCTTTTCTCATTTTTGCTAAAAGAGGAGAAACTATTATGAACATGGGATAGGCAGCAAATTACTTTTTCTTTTCCAATCTTGAGCTTTCTAAGCTATGATTCAGGCCATCAAAAGTCTCATAGCGAAGTGACACATTCATTGTAGTGTGTCACTTCTCAAACTCTGCTGCCGTCATTCCAACTAACCTTAATTTAAAATACTGTCGGCATCAGCTAGAATCCCTAACAAACAGAGCGCCTCATCACCATACTAATTGAACGAAAAATGTTCCATGATTTAAATACCTATTGCTTCATCATTTCCCCAGTCTTTGGCTTCCATTTTGTCAGGCATGAAGTTGGTGATTAAACTCAAGGCGTAATTATTAGCAACAGAGAAACCGTTGTCCCGTATTGCAGTTTCCTGACCAGGTGCAAACTCTGGGCTCCACACTGAGCATGTCTGTCAGTCTGATGAACAATCCCAGCAGAATAAGTGACTGATTTTTCTCTTTATAATCATGGAAGTGCTTTACAGCAAACTGTCACACTAGACCTCTACTTCTGAATGGCATAATGAATGTTTCAGTGCGGTGAGAAGTTTATGCTCTGAAAAGGGATGTCACATTTGGAACTAGGAAGCCGGCATCTTTTATCCATATACCTATGGGGCTGCTTCTCAGCACACTGGTCTCTGCTGCACCCGACAGTACTGAAAAATGAGGAAAGGATTATGAAGTAGGGTAGGAGAGACCTGTTTACAGGTTTTGGTTTTGAGTGAAAGTAAAGAATAAGCTTGCGTGGGCCTGAAGCTCTGTGTAGGAGAGGGCTGCTATAGTAGAGAGGGATTTATGCAGGAGGAGGATGGTTTGTGTTCAGTAGTGAGAGAAAGGATGGATTTTGAAAGTACATTATAGAAACTAGCAAAACAGTCTCGATTTACTTCATATTTGAGTTATTTGAATTTGCTGCTCCAAATGAGCTGAACTTGTCTGCCAGGATATCAAAGAAAGACTGCATGTTTTGAGTTTGATGAAAGATACACTCAAAGTACTTGTCTTCCTCTATCTACTGCTAGAATTAAAAAGTACAGCAGAAATAGAAGCCCCGGATTTGGAAAATCTCATGGTTTGGAACCCAACCCAGGTATCTGGAGACTATTGGTTCTACTTAGTATATTCTAATTTCTGAACATTTGCTATAATTCAAATCAGGTACCTCCCAAAGAGGACTTTTCATTTTATTTTCTTTTACAAAATGTTTGCATTGCTAACATTCATTTATGTTGATATTAAGCCAGAATGTAGACATTTTCTAAAACACAAATTTTGACTAGTCAGAGACATTTTCCGTGTCTACGCCCCTTTTCTTGGGGCTATATTCATTCATATCCATGGACTTTGGGGTTGTATTCCTTTATCCCAGAAACTGCAAGATTTTTAGGTAACTGTAAAATATTCGTACATATGGAGATGTCTATTACATATTTACAAACAGTATACCACATAAAAATAATGTGGTCTTTCTTATTTACAACTTTAACATTAATAACTAACCTGAACTTCATTCTTTTAACTAGTCGGAATAATTTACATTACCTGAAGAAGTTCAAAATATTCACAGAGGAATGGATGACTGCTGGGTGGTGATAAAAGAAACTTCCTCCTGGAAGAGCAGTCAACTTCGCTGCACTATGGATTTTCCCCCTAGAAGTGTGAGGAGGTGTTTTTAATATCATATTTGCATCATCCAGACTTGGGGAAAGTATTTTGTCTGTATCAAATTCAAAGGCAATGGATGTAAAATACCAGAAAACTGAATGCTTAGAGTCCCAGCTGAACCATGTAATGGCTGGTGACTTGAGGGAGTGTGTGTATGTGTCTGTAGAGTGAGGGATCATGACTCTAGGGCTTTATTCAACTTTGAAAATCCTGTGAACTGTCTGAAGGTTTTGCAGAATATGAATGCCTACTCTGCATATGCATAGGATCTGTTTGCCAATTACATATTAGAAAGTATCACCAGGAGTTAAAAAAAATTCCATTAGCACATGTACTAATTTTGACTTGAAAATAACAAGACAAATGGCTGACTTGTAATTCTTGATTTAGAAAAATATTTACAGTAAGGTTTACTTAACCCCAGGAAAATATGTACTTGTGTGGCAATATATGGCTAGTGTAGCTGAGACTATAATCTACTTTTATTCTAAGTGAATGTACATTTTGTTAGGGGAAAAAACACAGCATTTTAAAGATGGTCTTAAACTCTATAGAGTCTGGGATACATTAACCCTCATTGTAGGTCTCATAAATTATTGAGTATTTGATCATTAAAATAAATGAATGAAAGATGAATATAATTAAAATAGTGACTCTCTGAGTGTATGTTTTAAGTAAGGTATATTGTGACTATTTGTGCCTTGGAATGTCTAACGTAAACTGAGTTACAAACACATGACTTCGGGGGTTTTCAGGTCATCTCTAAGATGACAGCAGACGTTACAGACTGTGTTGATCTCTGGCTCCATTTGTCATGATGCTATAAAATCATTAGATGACATTACATCATGACAAATACACAATAGCAAAAAGTGAGTTTTCTGGTCAGTTGCTAGTGGGAGGAACTTCTTTCCCCAATCCATCCATCAATTATCAATTATATGAGGTAGACATATGGCAGTTTTCCATGTGCCTTTTTTATTTGAGTCAATTTGAAGTGGTCACTCTTGATGACATCATTTTTCAGGAAGTTTAAACAAAAGGACCTGAAGGAAGAAGCCCTGGTTCACTAAACTGGGTAGTTCTGTCTTCCTCTTCTGGTGTCCTTGTTGGGTTCAGGGTGTTCCCACTCTTCTGGTATGATTGGGGTGCAGCAGCTACACCCAGTTTCTAGTTTGCCCTCCTGCAGAGCAGGTGAGAGTTAGATACGGTCCTCCCTGGTTACCTGTAGAGGCCTCACAGCATTGACTCATACATTTCAGAGGTTATTTTCCTTTTCTGTGCTTTCTCAGAAGCCAGCACGGCCACCTGTATATAGAAAGGTTCAGAAAATTCAGGTGCAGATGGCACATAGGACATGAGACATGGAAAGACTGCCAAATGACTCGAGACAATGCAACAAAAGCTCAACTGTTAAAGATGATGTGAACATGCCCTGTCTATCATGGCTCTGGCTGTTTATATTGAAGCATGAATAAAAGGCTGTTTGAAAGAGTTAGAATTCACTACATTGCCTCTGTTCCATATAATAAATCTTTATTGAAAAAAAAAGACTCAGAAGAGTGAAAAAGCACTGAGGAAAGTCAGCCTCTAATGTAAAAGGAAGAGTGCATAGAGCAGCAAGCAGCCTCCCTGCCCCATCTCTAGATAGGTATGTGCATGCCTGTGTGGTGTCTTTTAGCTGACATTCCCCAAAAACATAGAAGTGAGGAGGGCTGGCCCTGATTTAGAGAGCATCTTCCTCCCAGATCCCCATTGCTAGGTGATAGAACTGAGACTCTGAGAGATTGACTGACATTCTAGGATTACCAGAGACAAAGGGGAATGGAGTAAGACTCTGGACTCACAGAACAGACTGTTTACTTGTGAAAATTAGGAAGAATGAGTTTTCTAAATGAGCAAAACTAGTAGTGATGGGAATCAGCTCACTCATTCATAAATACTGCTCCTACTCTGTACCCAGACCCACTTGTGGGATCTGGAAGTGTCGCAGTGAAACAAACAAACCTGATCCCACATGCCACATACAAGGAAGCAAAGAAGCATCAGCTATAAAGTTAGGTATTGATAAGCAGCTAGGAACAAAAGTAGAGCAGATAGGGAGGGAACAGGGTGGCAAGGAAGCCCCTACAGGGAGGTGACATGTGACAAGGGATGAGGATAGCGTGAAGGAGGAAAACACGTGAAGATCCAGGAGCAGGATGTGCCCAGCACAGCTCCTCTGAGTAACTAAAGATAGCAGTATGTAGTGTATTAACTATTGTTATTCTCCTATTACTTTGTTATGAAAGTTTATCTTTTTTGTATAAAATAAAATTTTAAAAAAGAAAGAAAAAAAATTCATCCAGGAGACTGGTGTGGATGAGCATGAATCAGGGAGGAAAAAGTAGAAAGGAGGCTGGGGAAGAGCAAGGAGTCCGTTACCGGGAGGCTTTGGTTTTTATTCTTAGCAGGATCCACTGGAAGTTTTGAACGAAGTGATGATATAATGTGGTTTGCACTTGAGAAAGACCTGCCTGGTTTCAATATGTTTAGTAGCCTATGGAGGGCGGGTGGGTGAGCAGGGAGACCAGTTGGCTAGTCCAGGGGAGGGCACCATCTTCATATAGCACACTCTGCACAAAGTCTCACACAGCACCAGTTCCCTACCTCTTCTCCCATTTTATACTCAAGAAGCTGGAAAGTCACAAGCTTTTACCCCTCAGTATAGCATGGTTCTGGCCAATGAGATGGAAGGATAATCTGTGGAGAAAGCACTGGGAAGATATTTGCTTTCTTGGTAATTGGGAATGATCGATATGAAAAATTTTCTCTTTGGTCTTTAGCCTGTTACCTTCCTCCTACTTAGAATATGAGCACAATGTCCAGAGGTGCAGCAATCAGTTTGGAACTATGAAGCAATAAGTCAAGAATGACAGTGCAGAAAACTAGAAAGATCTTGTGCTCGTCATGATATCATTAGGTTTCTTCACCTGTCTTTGACAGCATGCCTCTGGGTCATTTACATAAACTTATTAATGACTTCATAAATCCAGGGATTAGAAACTCTTTCTGTTAAGGCCTACATTTCTTCAGTTTTGACTCTGTTATTGTAGCAAAATAAATAAATAAATAAAATAATATGTGAAAGAATGAGAATGGCTGTGTTCCAATAAAACTTTACTGAAATAGCAGATAAAATTTAGCTCAGGCATCCTTCATTTTTTTTTTAAACTGATACACATAAAGCAGGACAATGCCCAAGGAGTTGGAAAAGTAATCAGATTCATAATATATTTAGAATCAAGAATGATGGAAAACTTCAGGGATTAAAACCCTAGTTGAATAATTATGTTATTTATTGGGATCAGAAATACTGGTAAAGATTAGGATGGGAAGCAATACTGCTGCTTTGGACATGTTAGATCTGATATTTCTATTTGACATCCAAGTGGATGATGTCACCTTGAAGGGAAGCTGAGGGGGGAAGACTGGTGCTACAGATGCAAAAGTGGGATTCATTATTGAATATCTGGAATTAAAACTGTGATGGCATGAGATCACCTCGGTAGAGAAGTTCAACAACTGAGCTCTAGGGGATTTTTAGCATTTATGGGTTGGGAATGATTCTGCAATGGGGACTCAGAGGAAATGGTTAGGTGTATGTTAGGAGAAATGTCACAAGACTGTGATTTCCTGGAATCCTGGTGAAGAGATTATGTTAAGTGCTTTAGTAAGGTTATATAAGATGAGGGCTGAGACTGGACCATTTGATTTGGCATCATGGAAGTCATAGGGCCTTGACCAGAGAGTTTTTGGCTGAGAGGTTCTCAAAGATGGAAGTTGTATGTGGAACTGGAGGTATCAAAATAGAAACTCTTTTGAGGAGTTTTCAAATGAGTAAGAGAACAATAATTGGCAATAGAAGAGAAGTTTTGTTTTTTTTTAATAGAAGATATGATGGCCTGTTTTGGCTTATATCTAGATATCCCCGCAAAGCCTCACGCACTGATGAGGAACTGGCTGGTCTAGGGTGTGCGATACTGAAATTAAGGATTTATGGTACTAAATTAGTCCACCGAATGGTTTAGTGTAGTTCTGGGTTTGTATAATGGAAGCCCCACCCTGAGTGTGGGTGGCAGCAATCAATAGGCTTATAGCATGGGTGGAATATAAAGGGAGACAGGGAAGGCAGGGTTGCTGTTGCAGCTTGCTGCTTGCTCTTCCTGCCTGTCTTGCTATGGACTGTTTCTCCTCTGCCATGTCCCTATGCCATGCCACCCTGCCTTGGAGCCAGCTGTCTGTGAACTGAAAGCTTTACAAATTGTGAGCTGAAGTAAACCTCTCCTCCTTTAACTTGTTGGTGTCAGGTATTTTGTCCCAGCAATGAAAAAATACCTTAGATATGGCCTATCTCTATGATGATTGAAATAAACTTTTAGACTTTTAATAATGATAAACTAGGTAATCTGAGCATACTCTTCTATTAAGGACAACTATAAAACCTGGGAAAAATATTTTCAAAAGTCCAATTGAGAACATTGGTGAGCTAAAATAGTAATGAAGAATTATAACACTAATGTCCAGGAAAAGACAGAAATCCAAAGATGTAAGCCTAAAATTTTAGGCTGCTTTGACCCTGTTGGCATGTGCTGCTGGTATAGAAGACATATTTGGGAGGTTAAACTCTGCTTCTGAAAACATCTTGGTGTAGGACAAGTTAGTCTACCTTTGAAACATCTGGATGATTTAGAAACACCGTAATTCCTGAGATGGACTATAGCGTTAGATTACTAATACCTACTGAAGCCTGGCAGAAAGAAATGGAAATCTTCATGTGAGGAAGACAAAATTATCCTAGACTTCAAATAATTTTTCAAGCAAACTTTCAAATAAAATGTCTAAAACCTAACCAGATAATTTCAGACACATAAGTAGACAAAATAAGGTAAAATGAAAACGAGGACAAAAAACAGACAATAGGAAAAGATTCACAGCAGCTCTAGGTAGTAGAATCATCAAACATAAATTTAAAGATGATCGTCCTTAAAACGTTTGAGAAGATGAAGTTTAAGATGGAGCTTGGGGATTTATTTTAAAAGACATAGCAGATTCAAAGGAGAATCCAATAGAAATTCTAGAAACCAAAGCACAATAAAATTAACTCGGTGAACAGGTTTGGGAGGAGAGTATACAGAACTGCACAGAATATTATTTAACTAGATTATGAGTCTAAAAAAAAGTACCCAGAATGAAAGTACAGGAGAGCAAAGGATGGAAAAGCAAAAGAAGGGAAAGGAAGCAGGATGGACAAAGGAAAAGTTGAACTGTAACAGAATGACATGGCCTTAGCTAATCGATAAGAAACCCCAGAGTTTGGCAGTCTTTGATTAAACCTTATTGGAGAAATATGGTCTGGACTTTGTATCCCTGTGTACATCAGAACCCAGGCTTCCCCTAGTGATGGGGCACATCTGAAGTGAGGTAACTCCCCAAGGTGATTTCTGAAGAAGGAATATTTCTGATGGCTGAGGAAATGAGTGTCTTTGTCCTAAAGAAAGAATCTTAGGCACATCACAGAGCCCACCATATTGACATAGTGGTGACCATTAGAGGACAGGATGGGTTAATTCAGCCTCTCAGTGGTGTAATAAGGGACTTAGAATTTTTCCTTCTTCCTACTCTGTCACCTTAGTGTGCTGGCTTTCCACACAGTCTGGCTACACTCATGGCTCCAAGATGGATGCTCTTATTGATACAGACATTGACTTCCAAAAAAGATAAGGACTGGTCTTAAGAACATTTTAAAAGAGAGGACAATGTTTTCAGGATCTCCTCACAGTCTTCACTTTATATTTCACTAATGAAATTGTACCAAATGTTCATTCCTGATCTGCAGTGAGAAAGAATAGAATTACCATGTGACTTAGATCAGTCAAGATTCTTCCTCTGGGTGAGAGCACAGGACAAATGAGGGTAAAATTCAGGTTTCTTTGAGACACATGGTGGCTTGCTCAGCTGGGCCAAAATATCAAACACCTGCAATTTAAATGAGGAAAGACTTAATTTGGCTAACAGTTTCAGGAGATGCAGTTCATGGTTAATTGGCTCCAAGGCTGAAATATAATGGTTGAAGGGCATGGCAGAGCAAAGTTGCTCAGTTCATGATGGTCAGGAACCAAAGCACAAGGGTTGAGCACCAGTAAGAGATATAGTCTCTGAAGTAACCTGCCTAGTGACCAGTCTCTAACTGGGCCCCATTTCCTAACAGTGCATTCAGCTGTGAACATCAATGTATTAATCCACTAATGGGTACAGCACCTCCCTGACCCAATTGCCTCTACTGCAGTATCTTAATTCAATTAAATTGACAAGCTTAAGTGTCACATGTGGTTAACTGACACCTGAATAGTTCCGGGGTTTCCTTCGTGAGGTAGAATGGCTAACTCTGTTTGGCAGGTGATAAAACTGAAGACCTTAGACTCATGTCAGCTGGGTACAAGATGGAAAAAGAGGAAAAATGTAGAGGTAGTAGTACATATATGCACATAGGTTTGTATCAGCTACCAACGTAGTATTCATGAATGATAGACAGGTCTGTAAATTGGACTTCACAACCTTGAGGACTTGTTAATTCAAAGGTGATCAAACTGTTTTTCACTGAAACAGGAGATTCTTGACATTAAAAGTAGAAGAGCACTGAACTACTGTTATGTTCCGCATAACAACCTTTTCTGTAATGCTTACTCAATGAAATTCTGTATGTAACCTTGCCAAGTCAATCTACATTTTAATGTAAAATAAGCATCCAATCTAGAAATCAGGTCTGTTCAGTAATCAGTGAAACATGTCCACAATGTGCTGTTACACTGCCTTTCCATTGGATTTGAAAACATCCTGCTAGAGAAAATAATCTATAAACCCTGTTTTCCTGTTTTACTTTATTATATTGGTAAAACTCCACTGTCTATTATTTTCCTCTGATTGTTACAAAACACTGATGCACTGATGCGGAACTAGACTAATCAGTGACCTTTCAAGTACATCCTATGTGCCCCTGAAATAGAAATGCAATTGAAGGACACACTCACAGTCATTATGTACAGATTTCTTTTTTCTCCCTTAGCCTCTTTCAAAACATGCTCTGTTATAACAAACATGCTGTTAAGGAAATTCTAAATAGGCTAAAACATATCACTCTAATCGCACTTAATGTATGTACAGCTGTGCCATTTTGATCACTCTGTGTAAATGCCACTGAAAGTGATTGCTAAGTATTTACTGACATCTCTCATTGTATTTGAGGAGCTCTTCAGAACATAGAATTAAGTAGCTTTCCTTCCCAACACACTGCACTTCTCAAAGAGAGACCAAGTGTTTAAAAATAGTATAAATTTTTCAGTGTTGTAAGATTTTCTGAAAGATACTGATATTATTTCTAGGTAAATCAGAAAGAAATATAAAAGAAAAAGAAATAAAAAGTACCAAATTACTAGGGAGACCATTTTAGAACTCGATAAATCCTGATCTACTACTTCCTAAGCACTCTTAAAAATTGCTTAGTAGAATTTTTTGTGGCTGCCAAGGTCTCATTTCTAAATTGACCACAGGGCTTCCCATTTAAAGGACTGGTTCATTAGGCTAGCATAATGAGCCACTTTAAGATTATGGGGTCCTTTGGAAATAGCAGCTGCCCCTGGAAACCACCATCAAATGCACAAGTAGCCAGTGCAGAGACGAGGTAAAGGAAACTTCAAATAAATCTCATTGGCTTTCTCTGGGTGGGCAAGAAAAGTTAAATGTTGGGAACTTCCTCAGCAATTTCAGGGAGTATCCACAATGTTATAAAGAGACCATCTTGTGGCCCAATCTCTTCAGGATCAATGTCTTTGTAGTCTACCAATCTGTTTGTCTGGATTTATAGACAAGGTCATGGCTAGGAAAATGTGTCTCATCAGATACTATATTCCCTTTCACATCCATGGAAGGTTTTATTAATTAATGTACTAATTAGAAAAATGTCATTCCACCCTCCCTCCAAGATCAGATGAAACCTCAGCACTCTTTACAATGGACTGGAGATCCACTCAGACTTGTGATTAGATTTGTCATCTTACTCATTGAGTATTGCATTGCAATAATACTATGCAATCTGAGTTTGTCTTTTTTCTGTTCTTTCCCACTGTTCATTATATATTGGCTGTCAGAAACCCTTTATAAAAACCCTCACACTATATTTTTGAATTTGCTATTGATTTTACCTTAGGCTTTACTTCAATCATTAGCCTGGCTCAATTAAAACCAAAAACTTTAGTATTTCCTTCCCAATTGGCACTTCTTTATTCTACTCTCAGATGTCTGTGGCTTCTTACCATGGCTTGCCCATCTGTCTGCAAAGAGATAAGTCCAACCTATCGGCTATGCCTGTAAGAAAAGTTCCATTTCTTTTGCTTTATTTTAAAGAATTTTTTCATTTATTTCTCTTTAGTGTCACTTTCTGGCCCTGAACTTCACCTTGTTCCCAAGACTGCAACACCTGGTTCAGATAGGTCAGCACTGCCTGGGAATAGCATAGAACACTCCAGATAAAGTCCTAATTTGAGTAGAAAGCAACTGGATGAAGTTTTGCTGTTGTTACTAACAGTTAAGGCAAGTTAGAGGCACAGGCATTTCAGAAAAGGAAAAGGTATATACTGCCTATCCAGTCATTGGCCTATGCAAAATCCTATGACCTTTCTTTCTTACCAGCAAGCTTAACTGGCTTTTGGTAAGTTGCCCAGCTAAAACGTATTTCTTCTAAGATCCTTTCCAGGGTATTTAATGACATCACCAAACTGTAACACAAGCTTTGGCCTGGCAACCACTATATTACTTATTCTGAAAGATAAATAAAGCTCTTAATTATTTAGAGCACATGTGTGCGTGTGTGCATGCATGTATGCCAGTGTGTGTGTGTGTGTGTGTGTGTGTGTGTGCGCGCGCACGCGCGCATGTCTGTGTTGCTCATGGATAAATGCAGTCCCGATAAAGCAACACTGCTGATGACCTTGACACGATTGACATTTTGGACTGGGTAATTCTTTGTTACGGAGAGGGTGGGGTTGTATTGTATATTGTGGGGTGTTTTAACAGCATCTTTAACCTCTACCCGCTTAATGCCAACAGTGTTTCCAAGCTGTGACAACCAGACTGTCTCCAGACACTACTAAATATCCTCTGGGGAGAGTGGGGCCAAAACCACCATGGTTCTTGGAAGCAAAACTTCCAAACACTTGGATGCATGGACCTACCTCTTGGAGTTGCTGGTGCTTTTGTTCAGCTCTACCACTGGGTCTCTGCAGTGCAGCTTCATGTTTGCTATTTATAGCAACCCCTCTTTAAAGGCTTGGGGTTCTCTGTGGCCTTTATAAGCTAAGCACTGTCCTTTGGTATGACTCTGCATTTTCCCTTGTTACTGTTGCCTCTTTTTAAAATTTAGCATAATTTTTATTTAAAAGAATAATTCATCTTTAATTTTCCTCTGAGATACTTCTCTGTTAATTGTTTATATTTAATTCATTAGTGGCTTGAAATTCAATTTTTAAAACAGGAGAAATTATTTGCCTTATTATAAATAATATTTAATATTTATTTATGAGTATCCAAACAATCAACTATTCAAGTTACAATAGAATAACATTGCCTATAAGAAACTCCACACTCTGGTTCATTTCTCCACATTCTGTTTCTGATTATCCTTTTTATTGTTGTACATGTATTATGTAGTATGAGCAGGAAAGAGAGGACAAGTGAACCTTAGGTGACCTGGGTTCCACCTGGGTGGTTAAGTCTGCAGATGTGTACTTTGTTGGCAGATGGGGCCTTTGGATGGACAAAGCCCTACATCAGTTTCAGGAGCAGAATGTGGGCAGCTCCATTCAGGCTCAGCCATGAGCCCCAGAGTCCTGAGTGCCTGGCATAGTTGTATGCAGTGACTCTAATTAGAGGGAATGAAATATGATTTGTTGAAAATGAGCTTCTAGAAGCTGTTCCAGTTTTATTAACTGACAAAACGATTCCAGAGCAATGCTCCAGCCTGTTTCCCATCAAAAATAGGAGACCTCTAGTTAGGATTAGTATATACTCACTAGTTATCCAGACTTTAGAAAATCAATCAACAAGTGCTCTCAGTTGAATGTATTTCAAATTATAAGTGCAGTCTCCAGATAATGTGAGGAGTTGTCTGTCTCCATCATATGCCTTCACTGGGTTCCCAAGATTCTCCTAATAGCTCCTCAAAATTATTTTCATCCTCCTCCTAGTGTTTATAACTGAAAGTAAAAATTCCTTCTCCATGTTTTGAGATCCCCTACTTATGTTTTACCAAATACACGCATGTTTTTTCTTGCTAGTGAAACTACCAAAGGGTTTCAGTCTTTGGGTTCAATTCTAACATCCAAAATTCATGCTATATAAATGGCTGATACAGTAATGTTTAGTTTCCTGAGTGCCATTTGAAAGCATGATAATGCCCTTGGGAAACTATAGCGATCAAGGAGCAGTCTGTGAGCCAACACCAGCAATCAAGGAGTAGTTTGTGAGAAATACCAGAATAATAACTAAATAAAATAATAATAAAGTCAACCAGTTAAAAGTGCCTTACATTCAGTTTAGACTAGCAAGATGCAAAAGTGTATTGAAAGGGCATTGCTGCTATTGAAATGTAGAAAAAGTCCTAAAAGAATTACAGAAATAATGATTTTTCTATCTTTATTTCAGAGACAAGAGATATATAGAAAGATGTCTGCAATAACTTTTTCACTGGAGGGTAAGAAGAGCATTGGGGAAAGTGGATTGTCTTTTATGCCTAGCGATGGTTCTTTTATAAGGCAAGATGGAAACTTTTAGGTTCCTGGCTTACTCAGAACAGTTAGAAAGTGCTGTTAAGTTTTGGTTGTTTTATAAACAATGTTGGAAACATATATTTAGCTCAGTGATGGTGAACCTTTTAGAGGCAAGCACCTGAACTGCAACCCAAAACCCACTTTTTAACACAAAGTGCCAACACCACAATTAAACTCTAATACTGATTTTTTAGTTTAGAAAAAAAGATACATTAACATCTTTTAAAAGACAAACACAATAACATGTGTGCCATATGTTTACCACCACGAAGTCTAACAAATTTAGTTCAGTTCATATGAAGAGGGTTTGGGGCACAGGTTAGAAGCTTGTGAGTATGAGACAAGGCTCAGGGGTCACTCACCCACTGAGTTTGAGCTGCTGGGTGACCTCAGTCAGATGAGAACCTCTCCAAACCTTTAGCTGGTTGGTAGGACAAGGGGCAAACAGGAATGATTCACATACATTAAGCCCTTAGCTTGAGTTTGGCACGCTGAAGCCAACAAATGCCAGTTACACTGAAAAACTCATTGGTTTAGGTTATTGAAGTAGCTACTAAATCAGAACTACTGGGGTTATTGTCCAGGAGTCTGCATTTTTAATAAGCCCACCAGATGAGACTGATGCCCCTGAGTTTTGAAAGCCACTGGTTAATTAGATCCATTCCTACTTATAGACAACCCAGAACTCTCTTCCAGAACCCACTCTGAAGAACAATTTACCAACAGATGCTGCCAAACTTCCTAGTGCACTAAAGCTAAGCTTGTAATGGCAGCGTCAAGCAGCTATGAATGGTTCAGGCCAGCAAGCAGCTTCTCCATCATGCTGTGGGCCTGGATGAGGAAAAGGAAAGCAGATTCATTTGATAGGCAAACTTCCTTGCAGCAGCCCTGCTAGTGCGATCAGGGTACGACAGTTTCCTCTAAAGTGCTGCAGAGCTAGTTCTGTGTGTGTTTCAGGGGGACAGAGGTGATACCACATTTCTAACAAGCGCCATCTAAGGAAGCTATGGGGCCACTGATGTACTTAGTTCCCGTGCTCCTGAACTTTTGGGTTACAGGTCTGGGTTCATCCTTTGGTGGATTTAAGCACAGATTGTAAACGCGCTTGGAATTTGGAATGAAGGATTGGCGTATGGGCTGGTGCACTAGAGTGATTCTAAGGCTTTGACAACCCGAACTCTTGATTCATGTTTCTTCTCATTCAAAAATTGTCCATGACTTTTACCTTACCTGCATATTTCTTCTTTAAATACATAACATTATTTCATTAAGGAAATCATGTTCATAAGGTCTTGTCATTAGATGTCAGTGAGTCAAATTTCCAGGTTAGAAGGTTTTGCTTGGACTCTTGGGTTATTCCTGTGGTACAAAGCTATTTATTACAGTTATTTCTGCTACAAACATCCCAAATTTAGTTGTGTAAAATGACAAGCACAAATTGTGCATATCAGTGATATAGGGGAACGAAACTCCCAACTTTCTATATGTCTGGTATGAGTTCATGTTCTCTAAAATTGAAGAATAAATTTTAGGAGCAACGGAGGTTAAGAGCAGAATATATTTATTGAGAGAAAGAAAGCTTCTGTCTGAGAGAGAGACAGAAGGGATCACGAGTGGGATGCCAAACACTGTCTTTTCTAGGGACTTTTATAGAGCAAAACCACAAAGTGAGGCAGATCTAAGGTGGGGAAAACATGGGAACTTGCAAGGTAGGCATGAGGTGGGACAGAACTATGGTAAACCAATAAGATTAATTGCACAGGTAAAATTGTTTAAATTGGGGACAAATGGGGAAGCAAGTCACGTAGCAAGCAGGCATGAATACAGAACAGTGACACTTTCTGTAGGGGGTTGGGATGGTGACACCTGGCTTCTGCAGGGTGATAGAGACCTATTTAGAATATCAGTCCTTAGAATGTGGCTGTATTTGTTTGATCTTTTGTCTTGAGGTCTGGCCCACAGTGGAGGTGTCTGTTTCCTCCAAGGTTGCAAGGTATCTGATCTTTTGCACTGGTTCCTTCAAGGGCCTAGCCCTGTCTGACTGCCTATAATATTTCTATCTAACTCAGTCAGCTGCAACATCAGGAGATCATTTCTCTTCCACAATGTCTGGGGTCTGACCTGAAGACTTGACAGTCTGGAAGTACCGCTGTTGTTGGGACTGAAGTCATTTGGAGTCATCCTAGTGGATTTGTGTAGTGCATAGGCAGGAGTCATTGGTAGCAGCATCTACTTATGGCTTCTCCATGTGGTCTGGCTTCTTCCCTGGGTGACATCCTCAGAGGGGGACTCCAAAAGTGAGTATCTTAAATGACAGTGTGGAAGTTATCCTTTATAACTTAGTCTTGGATATTACTCATTAGCACTTCAGCTGTGTTCTATTGGTTACAAATGAATGATAAGCCCACCCAGATTCAAGATGAAAGAGATCTGAATCTCCTCTTCCCCATGGGAGAGCAGCAAAGTCACATTGAAGGAGAACACAGGGTCTGGAAGATGATTTCACAGCCACCCCTGGAAACTGTGATATACCACACTGTTGACATTCCTCTGTAATATCATCAGGATGCTCCTCACATCTCACAAAAATCTACTTTCCCTTCTTCCCACCTTTCTGAAACCACTTGGCTCTTTGTACTCCTTATTATAGATAGCAATAATTTACAAGTTAGTTCCCTTTTCTTTTATCTATTGCTACTGTTAATCAATTTCATCTCAATACCACTGTTATCTTCTTTGTTATTCCTTCCTCTTCTTCCTCTTCTTCTTCTTCTTCTTCTTCTTCTTCTTCTTCTTCTTCTTCTTCTTCTTCCTCTTCTTCTTCTCCTTCTTCTCCTTCTTCTTTCTCTTTCTCTCTTTCTCTCTCTCATTCATTTATCAGCATGAAGGATGACTCTCAACTCTTAAAATGAATGATAAAAATTTGGAGGAAGACACAAAGGAAAAGGAAGGTGGATGTACTTAGATGCAAGGGCCAACTGGCACTATGGAAAATCCTCCAGGGGCTCAGGAGGCCTTCCTCAGAATCTCAGAAGTTTTTCTCAGCCTTTCTGGGTAGGCAAAATTCCCTCAACAAGATCTTACATGAAAAATTCTTTTTAGCTAGGTGTGGATATATATATATCTATAATCTCAGTACTATGGAGGCTGAGGCAAGAGGATCGTGATTTTGAGGCCAACCTGGGCTATACAGAGTTCAAATTCAACCTAGACTGCATAGCGAGACCCTGCCTCAAAAGTCAAAACAAACAAACAAGCAAATGACTCTTTTATTTTTATTGTATTTTAATTTATTACATCATAAATCAGATTTTGTGGTTTGGCCTGAGAATGCAGTATGTATTTCAAATTATTAACTAATGACTAACAAATGAGCATTAAAAGTCTGAGACTTTGCAAGGCGGGGGTGGCCTGTGTAAGGCTGCTGAGGTCTGGGGCCATGGATAGCAATTCCCTACTCCCTTAAGGGGGAATCCTCGCCAAGGGAGGAAATCCTCAGATCAAACAAAGCCAGCCTCACTCTGCTGAGTATGGCACACAGCCCTAGCCACAGTCTCTACTCCTTTCATTCTGCTCTCTGCTTTCATGGGCTCAGGCTGCTTGGGAAGCTGAGAAGGTAGACGGCCTGTTGCCCTGCTCCAGTGGAATCTTACTTTTAAAAAGTCCATTGTGGAACAAACTATAGGCTCCATCAGGTTTCTAAGAATTTGTGTCCTGATTAGGGGTAGAAGAGGGTAGATCTCTACTAAAGAAACCCAACTAAAGCTCTGCACTTCAGCCAGGGCACCCCTAGTATGGAGGCAATGAATAATGTGGGGGAAGATAAAAGTGTGGAATAAATCCAACAATGACATCTTGCAAGTACTTGCTCAGTTAAATGTACTGATTATCAGATTTAACCTGATGGGAACTGTAACTCTCTGTTAGGATTACTAATTCATGCAAATGTGACATGGCCCTTGTGAAGTCACAGGAAAACAAGAAAACAGTTGTGGCTGGGATAGGGTCACAGGAAACCATCTCTAGTTTTCCAATGAACCAAAAAGCACGCAATCTTAGGAAGCAATACAGGCTTTTGAATTTAAGGCTACAAGGAAAAATGTTAAAATCTGCTTCAGCAGGTCTCACGCCTGATGGCCATCTCTCATCACTAGGTAAATACCTGCTCAGGCTTCAGTCCTACAAAAGTCACTATTTCTTGTCTTCAGATTGCATGGTGAAGTCAGTGTTCACTTCCTTACCACTTTATCCCTCTTCTGTCATAAATCCACTGCGTATCAGAGTTCTCCTAGGGTCACATATTTCCCTGTGCATCACAAGTACCTCCAAAAACAGTCTCTTATGGACACCACCTTAAATACTGCTCTATTTTCAGTTTTTTTTTTTTAATAGGCCCAATTTTACAGGGGGATAGTCTTCTAATTGGAAAGCAACAGACACAAGTTTTATTCATTTTTAAAGAAAAAAAAAGTCAGCACGAAACAGGTTAAGTTTCCCTGCTGGGATGTTAGGCTACTGAATTATTCTCCTCAAAGCTATTTGTAGACTAATTAATTGAGAAATTAAAGAAACAAGGGCACATACGCCTATGTAATTAAACTGCCCATTTCACCTCCCTGGTGAAGCAGTTTCCAAGGATGTTAATTGTCTGGTGAATTTCTTTGTGCCTAGTAGATCTTGGTAAGTTCCGCACTAAAAAAATGACAGCTGCCACGTTTAAGTGTCAGACAGGCGCCCCTATCCCCCCCCCCCGCCACTCCTTCCTTTGAGCAGATTTAGTACTTTGAAGTTAATGCGAACTCTAAGGAATATTTCTGTTTGGTATGTCTCTTGGCAGGGGGAATGCTAATGGGCCCTTCCTGCCATTAAATGATAAAAATTTCCTATTGGATTTTTGTGGTTTGCCTGAGGCTGCGGGGAGGGGCTTTTCCTGAGAGCAGCAACCGGACTGAAGCTTTGTTTTCAGCACACCATTCATTTTGCTGC